>MU664553.1:4140-16723 GCA_026770625.1 Nicotiana glauca
AAATTCTAGCAATTCCAATCTACTTTGAGACATAATAAAAATGAACACAAATTAGAAAGGTATTCATGGTTTCAGCTCATTTGAGCATTTTATCAAGTACTAGTTGAGCATCTTAATCTCAAATCTCTTTTTCAAGGTTTTCCTTCATTCCCCAACTAAATCTTTACTTATTTATGTTAAACAATGTTTCCATAAACCTAAATTTAACATGCATGTATACACAATATTAATACACCCAAGAATCATACCTTAATAACCCATCTTAAACTCCAAACTCGAAATTAAAACCTAGGGTATAGAATCTTACCTCTTAGATGAAGAACTTGTGATTGTGATCTTTGATTCTTGAAGATTGATCCAAGATTGGATGATTTAAATGTTGGGTTCCTCCTTCTCTCTCTTAAATGCTCTCACCTATCTCTAAAATCAGTAGAAAATGACCCCAAAATTAACCCTAAAGCCTATATATTAAAATGAGGTCGGGTTATAAAAATTAGAAAATTAACCCTCCGATGTCAAGTATACTACCGCAGAATCCACCGCAGAATGGATATGCGGGCCGTAGATTTGTCGCAGAACTCGTTGCCCGGAACTGGGCTGTTCTGCCTCATTCTACGACCATTCTGCGATCGCAGAATGGTTATGCGGTCTGCAGAGTTAAATCTGCGATCGCAGATTTCACGCAGAATCGCATTTTTCCAGCTTTTGGTAATTTGATCATAACTTTGTGTAGGAATGTCCAAATGACAAACGGTTTGAAGCGTTGGAAACTAGAATCGAAGACCTTTTATTTGATAGGTTATCCATCACCTAAAACCTTATAGATATTTAGATATTCTCATTCAAATTATGGACTAGTGCAAGATCGTTGGGATTTTTAGCCTATTATGGACTTTTTTCCAATTTTTTTCTTAGACTTAGGCCTTTCCTTGGATCCCAAATTACTTACCATAAGACTTATACACATATTTACCAAATCCAATGGATGTACACCATGTTAATAGCACATAAAAATATTATAATAGGCCTACGGGACACCACGAAATCCTAAATTACTTAGCGAAAATTTCTGGGGCCTTAAATCTACACATCCACAGTGAGCACAAGTACCTACTAAGTGCGAGTGCGAGTGCTGAGCAATTGGAAGGATTGAATGACTGTAAGGAATGAGTGACTGTGAGGATGGAATGAATGGGAGGACAGAGTGACTGATACTCTGAGAGTATGCATATGATTTCATTACTGTTTTGTACTTCACTTGGCATATATAACTGTCATGTAGATAATGAGGTGTACCATATGTTTTTGCAATTGAACTGGTCGTGATTTACCTGTTTTGGGTTTTAACTGTTAAACTTGAAAGCCTGTTTAATTTCCATACTGAAATTCTAAAATTAAACTGTATCTGCAAAGCTCGTCACTACTTTCAGCCTAATAGTTAGACTTGTTACTTAATGAGTTGGCTGCACCCACATTACACCCTTCACTTTGTGTGCAGATCCAGGTCTTTCTAGACATGGTGGGTGCTGACTATTAGAGTAGCTCAGTCATTCGGAGAATTCGACGTAGCTGCCCTGGCATCCGCAAACCGTGACTCTCCTTCCTTATCCTTCAGCTTTATTTCTTTAGTTTCAAATTTTCTTATACAGTATTTTAGACTTATGTTGTATAGATGCTCATGTACTGAGTGACACCCGATTTTTGGGTTCTTCTGTATTGAGTTATGACTTTTATCCATATTTTTGAGAGTTTTAGTTATTAAAACCTGTTTTAGCATATTTTAAATTTGGAAGTGTTGGTAAATTGTAAGATGTCGACTTGCCTAGTACCATGAAAGGGGCCATCACGATAGGTTGAGTTTTGGGTCGTGACAAGTTCGTATCAGAGCGTAGCATACATAGGTCTCATGAGTCATGAGCAGGTTTTGTTGAGTCTTGCGAATATGTACGGAGACGTCTGTACTTATCTTCAAGAGGCTGCTAAACCCTTATGAAACTTCACATTCCCGTATTCTTGTTGTGAAAATTTGTTGATTCTGGGAACTAAAATTATGTTATTCTATTCTCTCACATATGGTGAGGACACGTGCTATCGGACAGGGCGGACAACTACCAGTACCACTAGCTAGGGCCACGAGAGGATAGAGTCGCGGTAAAGGTAGAGGTGCAGCTTGTACAATAGCTAGGGCAACACATGCAGATCCATCAGTTGCTCCAGCACAGGAGTAGGTTTCAGATGTGGTAGAGCCAGTGGGGCCAACTCAGGCACTAGCGGTGCCCATTGTGATTCCAGGCCTTCAGGAGGCTTTAGCTCAGATTTTAACTGTATGCACTAGCCTTGCTTAGGCAGTTTCTGTTCAGACTGCCAGCCACTTCTCAGGCTGGCTGAGGTACTCAGACTCCCGTCGCCCGTACTCCAGAGTAGGTGATGCAGGGACTTAAAACACAGGGGTACTACCAGCCTAACCGGTTGTAGCTTAGGCCCAAGTGGGTCCCGTTATGATTGATGATAAGCAGAGGATACTAGAGATATTTGGTAGGCTCTAGCCTCCATCATTCAGTGGGGCTTAGTCAGAGGATGCTCATGACTTATTGGATTGGTGCCAGCTGATTCTTCGCACTACGGGTACTCTAGAGACCAGTAGGGTCTCATTCACTACTTTTCAGTTTAATCGGACTACCTTCAAATGGTGGGATTCCTGTGAGAGGTAAAAGGCAATTGGTGCAGCACCACTTACATGGCATGAGTTCTCCTTTCTCTTCTTGGAGAAGTTCGTGCCACAAACTTGCTGAGAGGAGCTGCGCAGACAATTTGAGAAGCTAGATCAGGATGGCATGTCTATGACCCAGTACGAGATGAGGTTTTTAGAGTTGGATCATCACACAATTTGGTTGGTTCCCACTGAGAGGGAGAGGATTAGTAGTTTCATTGATGGTCTCTACCATCAGTGCCGTTTTTATGACTCGGGAGAGTATATCAGGTGCTACGTTCGATGAGGTGGTTGATATTGCTCGGCGGTTAGAGATGGTTCGTAGCCAGGAGCGTGAGGAGAGAGAGGCTAAGATGCCTCGTAGTTTGGGTGGTTTCAGCGGTGTTCCTTCTAGGGACAGTCCTACCATATCCGGGATTGTCATTATAAGCCCGCTCAAATGGCTCATCTAGTTCATCTTGGTGAATCATCTAGCCATGGTTCATCCAGTGCCTGTCCGGGTGTCATGCCCCGACCTCAGGGAGCTCGACTGGTGCTCAACCGAGATAACCTGTCCGAGCAAGCCTACTAGATTTCCTTCTACCCAACTCACCCATAAATAAAGTGAAGAAAAACTTCATCAATTAAACACCAAGAGGAGTCACGAACAACACTAATTCCATTACCATTAGTTGTTTCATTTTAAACTCTCAAAATACATACACTTTCATGTATTGAAGTGGAACATGTGGTACAGTTACAACATTACTAGTTTGAAAAACGAACATACAATCCACGCTATGTGTCTACGGAGCCTCTAATAGATACAAAAGAGTATAGTTCCGGCAACAAGACCCCAACTATACCTCACACATAATACATAAGAAACAAAAGTCGAAATGAAGTGGGGCTCACCAAGTCAACTGGGAAGAGGGTGTACCTCTATCAATTATTAGAGCCGCCTGATATGGAACCACCTGCATCCATCAAATATGCAGTGCCCTCGGCAAAAGGGACGTTAGTACATATGGAACTATACTAGTATAAATTACTAAACACACTCTCAATAGAAAGAGTAATAACAGAAGAAAGAATAATTACAAAATCAACGGGAGCCTCAAACAATACCAAAACATCATGTTAGGAACAAGACATGTTTTCTAGTAAATTTCCATAGTTTAGGTTGGGAGATCTTTAGCACCAATAAACCACCGTGATTTTAGCACGGAGTCCGATCACGACCTGATCGGCTTGGCCATCTCACCCAAAGACATCAACCACAATCACAATCACTATCACAGCTTCAATTGTTATCTCAATCATAATTTCAAGCACAATCATCACCATGTGTGCGACATGGCATCTGATCACGACCCGACCGGCTAGGCAGTCTCACCACAATGTCATATGGATCGACGTAACCCTTTTCTAGCAATCATCTCATCCCAATAAAGGGGAATATTCTCATCACATCAATCTCATCCCAAATAAAGGGAATAATCACAACTCCTACACCGGCACGTGTAGTTTCGGGGTTAGGTTATTTAATCCTACCCTTCCTTGGTGACTAACGATACTCCAAAAGTGTTTATTATTTAAGGTATTTACAACTCATTTCAATATGTTTTACACGTCTCTTAGTTTCATTGGCACTAATGGCCTCGAATGTAATATCATTCTTGGCACGTTGGCCATATTTCATATTTGATGCTCACCTCTTTCACTTCCAAACATCGTCACAGATCATCAACAACAAAGCATTTCCACTCAAGACTTTAATTATACATGTGATCAAATAAGAATCTTAAGCACATTGAGATTTCTTACACAATTTGGCATAATAGCTTTCATTTGACACATGGCCTAGCGTTATAACATTTGGATATGTATCCCATAGTTTGAACACATTCCCAAACTGTAATATAACATAACAAGAGCATTTGAAATACATATTGAACATATATCTTTTGACACAAGGCTTATTCGGATAGTCAATTTATAATGAACAACGCAGGACTTACAAGGACATCGTGGGGTTCAATTCTAAGAGAGGTGTTTAGCCAACATACCTTGCTTCGATATTTCCTTAAATCACTACACAATTTTGGAAATCCTAGCAACTTTGATCTATTTAGAGACATGATAAAAATTTAACCACAATTAGGAAGATATTCATAGGTTCATCTCACTTAAGCATTTTATTAGGCACTAGGTGTGAATTAAGGTTTTAAGGTCCTCCTATGGTGGTTTCCTTCATCCTTTTTAGCTCAAAAACCTTCCCACAAATTTGGTGGTATATGCATGCATAGATAACAGCCCCATACCTAAGAACCACACTCCCCATTAACCATTTTCTACCCCCCCAAACTTGAAATTGAAGACTAGGGTATGAAACCTTACCCTTGGATGAAGACCTTGTGACTCTTTCTTGTGAATTCTTCAAGACTTGAGTAAATATTGGTAAAAAATTAGCTTAGGAATCCCCATCTCACTTTAGACCACTTTCTTCTCTCTAAAATACAAGTTAGGACTAGCCAAAATAAACCCCAAGTTGTTTATATAAAAATGGGATCGGGGTGAAATTTTCCAAACTTAAACTCTACTAAGCTGGGTCTATGATCGCAGACTGGACCGCAGAATAGGTATGCGGCCCAAAAAAGGGACTGTAGAAAAGGGTCCTAAACATGGACAGGACTGGATAGGTCTGCGACGGATCTGCAGTCGCATAATAGACCGCAAAACCTTCTTTCAAAGTTTCTCATGCTTGATCTGCGATGGGATGTGTGGCCCGCAAAATGGTTATGCCACCGCATAATGGATCGCAAAACAACCTCCCAAAATTGGCCATTTCTCTGCTTCACTCTACAACGGTTATACGGTTCGCAGAGTAATTCTGCTGTCACATAGTGGACCGCAAAATGCCCTATTTGGCCAAAATTTTTCTTCAACTCCCCAATGCACTGTTCAACCCAAAAGGTCCGTAAACCCTCAATCACATTACTCTACCTTGATACCCTGAAAACCTGAGTTTTAGGTGAAATTTTACGGGGCCTTAAATATTTCCCACTTAACATCATTCATCCTCGAATGAGGTTCAAGTTTCACCATTAGCATCCTATGTGATTTAGCTATTTCTTCACACACCAACGGTTCCATTTTTTTTACTAACTCTCTATATTTTCAATTTTTTTTGCAAAGTTTCCCTGTAACTGGGCCTATCCACCTGTTAGAGAATCCCAGAAACCAATCCTAACAACATATACATAATCCAATGATGCAATATAACATGAAATCAACAACAACTATGGACTTATCAATAATATATTACCAAAAAGGAACACCCTTAAGATCAACTGTACAAGTGAAACATAATTCGTAGAAGGTAAACTCTTAGCATTTTTATAGAACACAACTTCATAAATACATAGCTATTCAACAAATGAGGCTACTTCATCTTCATTTATTCCTCAGCCTCCTAAGTGGCCTCTTCGACCTGTTGGTTTCGCCATAGCACTTTCATGGAGGTAATTTCTTTATTTCTCAGCTTACAGACTTGCCTATCAAGAATGGCAACTGGAGTCTTTTCATAATTCAGTTCGTCATTAACCTCAATAGTCTCAGCTGGAAAAATGAGCAATAGATCTCCATCCACCTTCTTCAACATGGATACGTGAAACACCGGGTGTGCTAAAGACATCTTTGGAGATAGTTCAAGTTTGTAAGCCACCCGACCAATCCTGTGAATGATTTTGTATGGTCTGACATTATTCGAACTCAACTTCCGTTTCTTACCAAACCGCACTATACCCTTCATGGGGGAAACCTTCAAAAATACCCAATCATTTTCTTTGAACTCCAAATCACTACGAAGTACATACGAATAGGACTTCGGAGGACTCTAGGTAGTTTTCAACTGTTCCACAAGGATCCTAACCTTCTCCATAGCCTGATGCATGAGGTCTGGCCCTTAGAGATGCACAAATAATCTATGAAGAAGAAAGAGCTCGGAGAATCGCTTAAAATCAACCCTTGGCTGCAGACTAGTTCGAAAATATACCTCGCCGGCCAGGAAGATCACTTAGAGATTATGCTAGACCGGTCTACAACCAAGGATTATCAAGTGTAAGACTACCTCTAATTGCAGCTAAAAATTTTGAATTTAAGCAAGGGTTACTTCTAACCCTTCAGAACTGCTGTGTCTTCAGAGGGAGGATGAATGGAGATCCAAAATACACATCTAATGGACTTCGAAGAGATTATGAACACCTTTTAATACAAATGGGGTGTCATAAGATGTAGTATACTGAAGGGCATTCCCCTTCACACTCAAAGATGATGCAAAGCAGTAGCTTCGAAGTTTGCCCATAAGATCAATTAGAACATGGGATAGGATGACCGGAAAATTTCTTGATAATTATTTCTCATCAGCTAAGACAGGCAATTTTAGAAGAGAAATCCACAACTTATTTCAAAAAGAGATTGAAGTTGTTTTTGAAGGTTGGGAGAGGTTTAAGGAGATTGTTCGAAAGTGTCAACATAACTAAATTTATATCTTAATGCAACTATAGGACTTTTGGGATAGATTGACATCATCCTCACGCATAACATTGAACAATGCAGCTAGAGGCCCATTGATGAAGAAGACTCCAGAGGAGATAGTTACAATTCTTGATGAGTTGTTTGAAGATGCAAACCAGTGGCCCTCTAAGAGTGCTGAAAGAAGAAAATTAACTGGTGTTCACCAAGTTGATGCTAATACATCTATGCAGGTACAACTTGATGCTATGGCTAAAGAAATAAGGAAGTTGAACTTGACTACAATACAAAGTGAGCCTCATGTAGCGTATGATATATGTGGAAGAGGACACCCTACTCATGAGTGTGAAGCCTCAATTAAGAAAGTAAACGCTATGGGAAATTACAACTATAATGCAATGGGTCAAAAACACCCTAATTTTTCATGGAGTTCACCTTGGGATATCGGAAATGCATGGGAACAAAATAACCCCAGGTTTTAGGGACAAGAAGCTCCGGGTTTTATGAATTAGCCTAGGCTGCAGCTTCAGCCTTAACAGCATCAACAACCCAATAAGCCCGGACTAGAAGATCTGATAAAGGCTTTCATTGTCAAAACATATGAGAGGATGGACGCCCATAGAGTAGCTATCAAAGAACTTAGCAGGCAACTAGCAAAAATGTCATCTAAGAGGGTTCCAAGAACTCTCCTTGCTGATACCGAGAGAAATACCCAGGAAACAGTAAAAGTTGTGCCCTTGAGAAGTGGGCAAATATTGAAAGATCCCGCTCCAATCCAAAATAATGTGATACCTGAAAAATAAAGTGGGGAGCAGCTGAAAAATGAAGTTGATAAGAAAAAGAAAGGCCAGACAAAAGCTGAGAAAAAGAAGAAGGGAGAAACTTCGACAAAGGAGCAACATGATATGAGCAAGCATATGCATGCGTTACCCTTCCCTCAAAACCTATATAGAGAAAAGATGGCCAAGTAGTTTGAGAGATTTATAGATGTGTGGGAATAGTGATGAATATAATTTATTCATATATTTTTATATGTAAATATTAAATATTTTAAATAAAACATGAATAAATATATCATATTCTCCCATATTTTCTAACATACTTCACATGAGAAAGAGCATATGAAAATCAAAGGAAAAAAGGAAAAAAAGTAGGAATTGAGTAGTCAACTGGGAATGAAGAAGCAAATGGACTAAAGCACCATAGTTGCGACGATAGTAATTGGGGATCATGAATGAAATCACAATAGTTGCAACTAGAGAACTATAGTTGAAACTATAGCCTTATTTTCTACTAGTTGTCTTTCTTTAGAATAATAATATTTCTTCATAAGTTCATTGTTCCTAAATTAGTTTTTTCTTACTTCATAATGGAGTAATCTTTTTTTGTTGGGATAGTTGATGAAGCTTGATATATATATTATAATACTATCTCAGTTTTAATACATTCTTGGTTTGGCACTTTCTCTTTATATTTTATATTGTGCTATAATAATAGTTTTTAACTAATCATTGTTATCACTTCTATATATTTTATCTTTAAGTTACTCTTATATTAATTTTATAATTCTCACGGAGCAAAATTAATATATAGTAACTATTGAATAAAGTAGTGAAGTGAGTGTAATTATTAGTAAGCTATTATTAAAAGTTCATAATCTTGCTCACCTCAGTTTTAATTCTCACGGAGGAATTGTTGTAGGCAAGATTATTAATTTTTTAGTAAAAATATTCTCACGAAGTTTTTACTACCTCTTAGCACAATTCAAGCAAGAAAAATATTTCGGTTTAATTGTCACTAGTTTTAACTCAATTAATCACATAACCTCATGGAGTGCTATTAATTGACTACTTTTTAGTGAGCTAAATATAATTGTATTAGTAATAAGCAATTATTCCTCAGAGAAATACATGTAAAAATTGAGATTTTATTGTAATATATTATTAAGTGAATTCAACGATTCGCAACTCTTTTAAATTATAAATCTTCCGCAAGTTCTTGGTTTTTATTTAAATAATTAACAAGTTCTAAACCTCACTCATTTTTCATCAAATTGATTCTCTCAAATAGTAGTTGAAATATTAAAAGTTTGTAGCATAGATGTTCCAATCTCTGTGGGACGATATCATAAACTATACTAGAATTTGACAAAGCACGAGCAGGAAAATCCTATACACATTGGCCTCGTCAAATAGGTTCATGTAAATTTACCATTCACAGAAGTGCTCTAACAAATGCCGGCTTATGCCCAATTCTTGAAAGATATTCTGATAAAGAAGAGGAAATATCAAAGACCTTAGTGATCAAGCTCACGGAGCATTGCTGCACAATATTGCAAAATAAACTACCATAAAAGTGTGGAGATCCAGGGAGTTTTACTATACATTGCTCTTTTGGTTTTATTAATTTTGACAAGTCTTTATGTGATTATGGTGCCTCGATTAATCTAATGCCTCTATCTATTTACAAGAAACTGTAGAAGGAGATCAGAGAGATAAGGTCTGCACTAATATCATTACAAGTAGCAGACCAAATGACTCTAATACCCGAGGGGATAGCGGAAGATGTCTTAGTTCGAGCGGATAAGTTTGTATTTCATGTGGATTTTATAGTGTTGAAGATGGAGGAAAAAAAGGAGTTCCCCCTCATCCTAGGAAGACCAGTCTTAGCAACGAGAAGAGCTATATTAGATATACAAGAAAGAAAACTCATGCTTAGAGTTGATGAGGATACTGTGACTTTCAAGATGGATGTAGAAAATGAGGCACAAAAGGAAAAACTAGCTAGAAGTGTTGAGTGGAAAGTGAAGGTCTCAAAAGAGAAGGCAACAGCGAGTGATAGAGATAAGTATGGGGTGTACCCCAAGAACGCTGAGAAGAAGTGTAAGGCCCCAGAAAATTTCGCTAAGTAATTTAGGATTTCGTGGTGTCACGTAGGCTTAGTATAATATTTTTATGAGCTAATAACATGGTGTACATCCCTTGGATTTGATAAATATGTGTATAAGTCTTATGGTAAGTAATTTGGGGTCCAAGGACAGGCCTAAGTCTAAGGAAAATTGGAAAGGTTCAAAATAGGCTAAGATTTCAAATGAGTTCGCACAAGCCCCCACTTTGAACAAGCCCATCTAAAACTTTATGAGGTTTTTATGATGAAAAACCTATCAAATGAAAGGTATTTGATTCTAGTTTCCAATGCTTCAAACCGTTCGTCATTTGGACATTCCTACATAAAGTCATGATCAAATTACCGAAGGCTGGAAAAAAACACGATCCTGTGTTAATTTTGCGATCGCAGAATCACAATGCGGTCCGTATGTTTGATCTGTGATCGCAAATATGGCCGCAGACTGGGCCAGTGTAGCCCTGTTTTGGGCAGTGATTCTGTGATTCACTCTGCGGCTCGCATGTTGGATCTGCGGTCCATTTTACGATCGCAGACCCTGTTACGGAGGGTTAATTTTCTTATTTTTATAAACCGACCCCATTTTAATATATAGCCTTTGGGGCTTCATTTGGGGTCATTTTCTACTGATTTTTAAGAGAGGTGAGAGCATTTATAGAGAGAGAAGGAGGAACCAAGCATGTAAATCATCCAATCTTGCATCAATGTTCAAGAATCAAAGAACCCAATCACAAGTTCTTCATCTAAGAGGTAAGATTCTATACCCTAGGTTTTAATTTTGAGTTTGGAGTATAAGCTGGGATATTGAGGTATGATTCTTGGGATAAATACTATTATGTATTCATGCATGTACATCTTAGGTTTATGGAAAGATTTTTTTAACATAAATAAGTAAAGATTTGGTTGGGGAATGAAGGAAAATCTTGAAAAAGATATTTGAGATTTAGATGCTCAACTAGTATTTGATAAAATGCTCAAATGAGCTGAAACCATGAATACTTTTCTAATTTGTGTTCAATTTTGTTATGTATCAAACTAAATTGGAATTGCTAGAATTTCCGGAACGTTGTAGTAACTTAAGGAAAGCTTAGACGAGGTATGTATGGCTAAAACTCCCTCTTCTTAGAAATTGAACTCCCATGGTGCCCCTGCGTATGTTGTAAGTACGGAATTTAATTTATGTAGTATTCATTATTTCAAAGGATTTGGTGTGTTGCAAGAACATATGTGACAAGAACATATGTGAAAGATATACCTCAATGTGTTTAATAGGTTATTCTTGGTAAATGAGAATATGTGAAAAATGGGAACCAAATGCTAAATGCCTAGACTTCAAATCAAGTTTAAATTGAGGTTTTGATGCCAATTTGTGTGAGAAAACTCATTATGGTTCATCCTCCGAATTGTTCTTATGTGTACGAAATGTATTTGATTGACTGTGTCTAGTTGTTGGAAATGTACAAATATGTTTGGAAGTGAAGTAAGTGACTGTGTAAATGTGGTAAGATTGAACTTTGGATTCTTGCTATGATTGGTACTTTACATGAATTGGTTTTGTGACCCCATAATTGCAAAAGATGCATTCCAATATGATCAAGATGCTATTGTTGATAACTTAAAAAGGGTGTAAGGAATATGAATCATGTATTGAAATGCTAAGACCTTAAATTGAGAATTGAGTTGCATATCTTATGCCAAACTATGTGAAATCCTCTATGCGTAGAGATGTTTAAAGTAATCAAATGAATTTGGGAAAGAGAGTGTGGCTAATGTGCCGAGAACTTGAATTATAATTGTATAATGTCATGATTGAAAAAGAAGGATTCCAGAATAATTGGTGTAATTATTTTCCTATGCCTTCGATGTGTGTTTTTATTACGGGTTGGTGTATCCCCTCTATTGATTTGGAAGAATCCATTGTGTTTAAGGTTCCATTGTCAATAAACTTGAGGTGTATGATTTCTGAGATATTGTATATGCCTAGGATTCGTGATTCCTCTCATGTGTATTTGACAGCTTGAATTAAATGGCTTGTCGTTGAAGAAATAATTAACGTGAAATATGTGAAAATGATGTGAAATGTGAGAAATAAGAGATTGTGTTATGAAATGTGGCCTAGTGCTAAGTATGATGTAATGAAGGTGGCCCCATGTGCCGATTCATTGATATGTGAACCTATGGACGGGCTATGAAACGCATAGGTGTATACTCTAATATGTGGGACCTATGGACGGGCTATGAAACGCATAGGTGTATACTATAATATGTGGGACCTATGGACGGGCTATGAAACGCATAGGTGTATACTATAATATGTGGGACCTATGGACGAGCTATGAAATGCATAGATGTATAATATAATATGTGGGACCTATGGATGGGCTATGAAACGCATAGGTGTATAATTAATACGATGTGTGAACCCTATGGACGGGCTATGAAATGCATAGGTGT
>MU664558.1:0-16988 GCA_026770625.1 Nicotiana glauca
ATGCTTATAACTCAAGATTGGACGAATGTTAAAATTCTTATAGATTTTTTAGAACATTTTCAAATTGCTACAAATACATTTTCGGGGCAATATTATCCGACTATTTCAAACTGTTTAGTTTATATTGCAGCACTATGTGATTTGTTTGTTGAATTTTCGGAGGGTGGGGAAATTTATAAACTTGCTATAAATGCAATGAAATAAAAGTTTAAAAAATATTTTTTCCCTATCCCCCCTATTTATGGTGCAGCTGCAATGTTAAATCCTATAATGAAATTAGGAGGTCCTTACTTTTGGTACTCAAATATTTATAAGGCTTTAGATCTTTCAAATGAGGAATTTTCTACACTTGCAAATGCAAAAGCCTCAATTAAAATTAATGCTCAAACAATTTATAATGCTTATCAACTTGGCTTAGATCATGCTAGGCCAAAAGTTCCAACCCCTACTTTGTCTAGTTCACAATCGTCTAAAAGAGCTGCGGGCTTAAAAACACTTAAATCTTGGACGGAGTTCAAGGGTTCTCAAGGTGATAATTATGATGAAACTTCACATCTAAATGAGTTTCAAGTTTATTTGTCGCAGGGACTTGAAAAGGAGAATCCAGACGNAGCAAGACTTCAAATAGGTAATTGTGACAACCCTGCCCTTCGTCTCATGTGTTATTGCTCTGTTTCCCCATTTCATGCTTCTTCATGTTTCGTTATCGGTAGGTGGTGTGTTAGAATTGATTTGGATTGGTTTTGATAAGAAATGGGACACTTAGTCTCTTTAAGGAAAGCTTAAGTTGGAAAAGTCAATTGAAAGTTGACTATTGAGTTAAAGGACTCGGATGTGATTTCCGATGATTTGGTTAGCTTCGGGGGATGATTTGTGACTTAGGAGCGTGATCTGAATTGATTTTGGAGGTCCGGTGTAGAATTAGGCTTGAATTGGCGAAGTTAGAATTTTGGCGAATTCCGGTTGATAGGTGAGATTTTGATCCGAGGGTCGGATTGGAATTCCGAGAGTTGCAGTAGCTCCGTTAGGTGATTTTGGATGTGCATGTAAAATTTCAGGCCATTCGGAGGTGTTTTGGTCGGGTTTTTGGTCGAATGTGTTTTTCGGAAGTTTTGAAGAAACTTAAGCTTGAATCCGATGTGAATTGATGGTTTTAGTGTTATTTGACGTGTGTTGATGGTTGGAACAGGCTCGTATGATGTTTTGGGATATGTTGGTGCTTTTGGTTGAGGTCCCGGGGGGCCTCGGGGTAATTTCGGATGGCTTAACGGAAGTTTTGAACTTGGAAGAAATTGCAGATTTTTGCCCAGCTGTTGCAGACCTTCGCGTTCGCAGCCATAGGGACGTGTTCGCGATGTGCAGTTTTGCAGACCATCGCATTTGCGAGGGCTGCTTCGCGTTCGCGTATAAGGGGCCTGGGCCCCTGGTAGTTTGTTCTTCGCGTTCGCGACACCTGGGTCACGTTCGCGTAAGTTGAGTGACTGAAGCATCGCGTTCGCGTTTGGTTGGTCGCGTTCGCGTAAGAGGATGAGCTGGAGCATCACATTCGCGGACCTAGAGTCGCGTTCGCGTAAGGGAAATTATGGTCAACGAAATTTGTTCTTCGTGAACGCAGGGGTGTTGACCGCGTTCGCGTAAAGTAAAATCTGGGCGTCCAGAGGGCTTTTTATATCATTTCATCCGCGACCCATTTATCATTTCCTCTATTTTTGAACCACCTCAATAGCTTTTTAGTAGAAATTGAAGAGGGTTTTGACGGGAATCAATTGGAGGTAAGTCTCGTGACCTAGAAACACTATTTTATTGAAGAATCAACCTTTAATTCCTGAAAAAATTGGGTGAAAATTTGAAGAACTAGGGCTTGGGTTTTGAAATGAAAATTTAGGATTTGAAAGGGCATTTGAACTCCGATTTTGGTGAATTTGATATGCGCGGACTCGTGGCGAGACGAGGAACCCGGTAATGTGAGTTTTGTAATTTTTTGAGAAGTGGGCCCGGGGCTCAGGTTTTGCTAGTTTCGAGATTGTTGCTATTTTTCGACTATTTTCGATTGGGTATTGTCCCATTGGCATATTGTGATGTATTCGCTCTGATTTTGGTTGGATTCGATGCGCGTGGAGGCCGATTTGAGTGGCAAAGGCATCGCGGGCTTGAGATTTCGCCGGTTCGAGGTGAGTAATACTTGTAAATGATATCCTGTGGGTTTGAAACCCCGGATTTGCACATCGTAGTACTGTATTGGGGTGACTTGCACGTCGGATACGAGCGTGGGGTAGAGCACCGTTGGGGATTGTGACTTGGTCCATTTCGGTTGTTTATTTTTACCGCGTATTTGACTGAACTACTTGTTATCATCAAAATTTGGACTGATTGCCATGTTTTGGGCTTCGTGCCGATTATTTGAATCCTTTAGGGATTATTATAACTGTTTCTATGATACTTAGCATGTTAAATGATTTCGGTCCTAAGTTAAAACTATTTTGAAATGTCCAGACATACTTCTAAAGTTTTAAAACTTAAACTACATATTTTTAACGTTCGGAACTGAGAATTGTTACTTGAATATTGCCCTAGTGGCTTATGTGCATTTCTGGACTGAGCATGGATCGGGCTACGCACTGCAGCAGTGTTATGTGTGCATTTTCTGGACTGAGGATGGATCGGGCTGCACGCCGCAGCGGTGTGATATTGATATTGCGCTTGGGCTGTAGGAGCCCCTCCGGAGTTTGAACCCCCACAGTGAGCGCGGGTACCCAAATGGATCAGGCTTCGCGCCGCAGCGGTCATGTGAATTGCATTGCATTCATGCATTGGTTCCTGTTTATACTACGTGGCATGATATCCGGCACTCTCATATCATTGGCATTCATGCTATTTCTTGCACTGTTTACCAGATACCCTGGTGTTATTTGTTAATGGAGTGATGTGCCCGAGGGGCTGACTTATGTGCGGACTTGCACTATCTGATTATGAATTCAATTGCTTGACTGTTGGCAAAAGGATATTTTCAAAAGAGGTTTCTAACTGAGCCAGAAATTTTCTAAAGGATTTTCACTGATTTACTGTTTTTCTCAAAGGGTTGCACTGCCCTATATAGCACGATGGAGTGTTTTACGTGTTTTCTTATCGCTCAGTTATTATTTACTCTTATTACTTACTGAGTTGGAGTACTCACTTTACTCCCTACACCTCGCGTGCAGTTGCAGGTATTGTTCACCCGGTAGCGGGTTATTAGCGGATTGAAGGTATTACTATTGTAGCTGAGCAAGGTGACCGCCAGCGTTCGCGGCACCTGACTTCATCTTTTGAACTCCAGATTTTATTTTGTATATATTATTGGCCCTGTAGTGGTGTTCAGTCTTCTTTAGATGCTCGTGACTTGTGACACCCCGGTCAGGCTGCGTTGGGTGATAAATATCAGTTATTAATGCCAGTAAGTCGTATTAATCATTCATTTATGTTTATTAACTGTTAAAAAAGGGGCATTATTATTTTGTTGGCTGGCCTTGTCTTCATGAGAGGCGCCATCACGATCGGGTTTAGGAATTTGGTCGTGACAGTGATCATAGAGCGTCTATGAGGACGAGCTTGAAAAAATTAGTACTGTTCAGAGGTTGGATCCGCTCGGAAAGAAGAAACTTTGGACTTGCGAAATCACAACCGGAGATAGATGAAGCTTATGAAGAAATGATAGCGGAAGTTGCAGAGGATGTTGCTTCGCCCGGAAGTAGTGATGAACAAGCTTCTTTTCCACCACCACCAACGGAACCTCCTCCAAACCTTGAAAGATTTATGAGATTTGTTAGAGATACAATGTAGATTATGTTGTAACTTGTAGTTTGACACATCTTCTTTAGTTTTTTTTCCTTTTAATGGTGGTTTTAGTACCTTGTTGCGCTCATTCCATTGGGGAGAAGACGACTAAGAAAGATATGTCATTTTTGGTAATAAAAATTATAAGACATGCCTTTGAATATCTCTTTGCAATATTTTTTTGTCTTTAACTTGCAATTATTTGTAAGCTATAATATATATACATAACATACAATATATACTACAAGAAAATATATATACATAACATACAATATATACTACAAGAAAATATATAAGGGAATATATATACTATTAAGTGCTTGAAGAAAATGAACAAGGCCAAATATTAAAGTGCAAGAACTGTGGAAGAGTCTTAAATCTTCGTTCAGGGTGTACCGCAGGCATTTTAACGAGGCATATAAAGTATTATGTTGAGGGTTTTTATCCGCAAATTCGTCTTTAAGATTTTTCAATAATTTGTATTATTTTAAAGTTATTAGACGTATTTATGCTTCATGTTGTACTTTGTTATTACTTTATTATGCATGCCAATTTAGTTTTACTATTGTTTTGTTATTTTACTTTTTCGTCAAGCACTTTAATAATTAGATTTTTATATTATATATACTACATATATTTATATAGCCATGTATAAGAGCAATTTATATATATACATATATATATGGTTTACAAAAAATTGCCTTAAACAAAAAAAACTATAAAAAAAAGCCCGGAAATAAAAAAGCCCGTTAGGCCTGCTAAGCCCACGAGCCCAGCCCATTTAGCCCAGGACCATATGGGCTTAGGCTAGTCACGGGCTGGTTCCACCCGTTGAGCCCACGAAGCCCGGGACTGTGAAGCCCGGGACCGCTAAGCCCAGGCCCGTTTAGCCCATTTAGGCCCGGGCCCGGACCACCATACAGTTTCACTCCCTGTATCTCTTTCATGTATTTTAGGATGCATATTTTCTCTTTAGCTATCTTGACGGCTGGATTGGTCTTTCCCTATTATGGGCATTCAAAGAATAGAGGTGGCATATAGAAGAAATGTCACGACCCAATTTCCAAACCCGGTCGTGATGGCGCCTCTCGTGAAGACAATGCCAGCCAACAGAATAACGATGCCTCTTTTAACAATTATTAAACATAAATGAATAGATAAATACAACTTAATGATGATAATAATCGGTATTTACAACCCAACACAACCCGACGGGGGTGTCACAAGTCACGAGCATCTAAAGAATTCTGAAAACAACTACAGGGCCAATAATATACAAAATAAGATTTGGAATCAAAAGACGAAGGCTGGTGCCGCGAACACCGGCGGTCACCTTGCTCAGCTACGATAACAAAATCCTCAATCAGCTCTAACCCGCTACCGGGTAACAAATACCTGCAACTGCACGCGAGGTGCAGGGATTAAAGTGAGTACTCTAACTCAGTGAGTAATAAAAGTAAATAATAACTGAGCAGCAAGAAATCGCGTAAGGCACTCCATCATGCCATATGGAACAGTGCAACCCTTGAGAAAACAGTAAAACCATGAAATCCTTTAGAAAATCTTTGGGCTCAGTTAAAACCTCTTTTGAAAATATCTTTTTCAACAATTAAGTAAATGAATGCGGAGCAGATAGTGCAAGTCAGCACATATGTCAGCCCTTCGGGCACAATACTCCACTAACAAATAACACCAAGGTGTATGGTAAACAGTGCAAGACGTAGCATGGATACTAATAAAATGAGAGTGCTGAATGTCATGATACGTAGTACAAACAGGAACCAGTGCAGGAATGCAATGCAATGCATATGACCGCTACAGCGCGTAGCCCGATCCATTTGGGTACCCGCGCTCACTGTTGGGGTTCAGACTCCGGAGGGGCTCCTACAGCCCAAGCGCAATATCAACATAGCATCGCTGCGATACGCAGCCCGATCCATACTCAGTCCAGAACATGCACGTAAGCCCCTCGGGCAATATTAAAGTAATTGCTCTCAGCTCAAAACGTCAGAAAATGTGGCTTAAGTCTCAAATCTTAGAAATATGGCTGAACATTTCAAAAACAGTGTTTAAACTCCGGACTGAAATCAAACAATATGCAAAGTAATGCGAAAACAGTGATATCAATCCCTGAAGGATTCACATAGTTGGCACGAAGCCCAAACATGACAATCAACCCAATATTATGATGATATCAAGTAGTTTCAGTCAAATACGCGGCAAAAATCAACAACCGGGACAGACCAAGTCGCAATCCCCAACGGTGCTCTACCCCACGCTCATATTCGGCGTGCAAGTCACCTCAATACAGCACTATGATGTGCAAATCCGGGGTTTCAAACCCTCAGGATATCATTTACAAGTATTACTCACCTCTAACCGGTGAAATCTCTAGCCCGCGATTCCTTTGCCCTTCAAACCGGCCTCCGCGCGCATCGAATCTAACCAATATCAGAGCGAATACATCACAATATGCTAAGGGAACAATACCCAATCGAAAACAATCGAAAAAAGCAAAATCTCGAACCTAGCAAAACTCGAGCCCCGGGCCCACTTCTCGAAAAATTACAAAATTTACATCACCGGATTCCTCGTCTCGCCACGAGTCCATACATATGAAATTTACCAAAATCAGAGTCCATTTGACCCATCAAATTCCATTTTTAAATTACAAATTTTCAAGCCCTAGCTTTACCCCCTTTTGATGAATCTCAACCAATTTCCACGTTAGATTTATCATAATCTCATGTATTTAGCCAAGGAACTTATCTCCAATCACCCCCAATCGAAATCTCCCTTCAATGCCGTCCAACAGCTCTCGAACTTGCTCAAAAAAGGTGGAAATAACATAAGCCTCACAGAACCAAAAATGAATATAAAACCCTTCTAGCATCAGGGGTTTCTGCTTCTGCGGTCCCCATGCCCGCTTCAGCGCAACCGCTTCTGCAGTTTTTGTCCGCTTATGCGGAATTTAATTAAAACTCAAGGGCCGCTTCTGCGACACAAATTTCCGCTTCTGCGGAACCTCACCTCCAGGCCAAACCCGCTTCTATGACCGCCTGTCCGCTTCTGCGGACTCGCTTAAGCAAAATGTGTTCCGCTTCTGCGAACTACCCAACTCAGCTCCGGACCACTTTTGTGACCAAGATTACGCTTCTGCGGTCCATTTCTGCAGAAGCGAGCATACCAGATACCAGCAAAATCTGCCATTTACTCAACTTGAATTTCATTCCGTTAGCCATCCGAAATCATCCCGAGGCCCCCGGGACCTCAACCAAAAGCACCAACATGTCTTAAAAAATTATCCAAACTTGTTCCAATCATCACAACCCATCAAACAACACTAAAATCATCAATTCTCATCGGATTCAAGCCCAAGTTCTTTAAAAACATCCGAAACACGCATTCGATCAAAAACCCAACCAAAACACCTCCGAATAACCTGAAATTTTGTACACACATCTAAAATCACCTAACGGAACTACTGCAACTCTCAGAATTCCATTCCGACCCCCGGATCAAAATCCCGCCTACCAACCGGAATTCGCCAAAATACTAACTTCGCCAATTTAAGCCTAATTCTACACCAGGCATCCAAAATCAATTCTGATCGCACTCCTAAGTCACAAATTACCTCCCGAAGCTAACCGAATCACCGGAATTCACATCCAAGCCCTCTAACTCATAAGTCAATATCCGGTTGACTTTTCCCAACCAAGCCTTCCTTAAAGAGACTAAGTGTCTCATTTCCTATCAAAACCAATCCAATTCAACTCTAACACAACCAATGTCGATAATGAAACATGAAGAAGCAATAAATGGGGGAAACGAGGCAGTAACACATGAGACGACGGGTCGGGTCGTCACATCCTCCCCAACTTAAACAAACGCTCGTCCTCGAGCATACCTAGAGTTGTCTTAGAAGCCCACCAATAGTTGAATGACCTTACCAAGCAAATACACGGGGTGATCCCACGTCACCCTATCTCACATAGGTCCGACAACACAACATAGCTGAAATTACCAAATCCGGTCTAGCCCATAAACCATAGAACTACCTTTTCACTTCTGAAACCATCAATACGATCGCAACCTCACACCTATACTTTGAATAGTCCCGAACCAGCTGTACTAACCCATACTTGCAACCTCCGTGAAATCACATGATATACCACATAATCCAAGAACTCGAAACGATAACTTCTATTCACAGTAGTTACCCACAACAACCAAATACCGATAGAAAACCTCTTATTTAGCTAAAGTCTCATTCCAACACTTTCATATACTGCCAACAACAAATGAAACACGCAGCAAATCGTAAACATTTCTCAGATCAACCATTCATGAAGCCACTTCCCTTTTGACTAATACCACAATAGATTTCCAAATCGAACCTCGATGTTATCCTTCCAACAAGCTGAAATCAAATCTATTCGTATTCATTAATGACTCTAACGATCACCTCGAATCCAACACACCACTCTGGTACTATGACACCTCAACACAGGCCTAAGCCACAACTTGCATAATACACGCACCAATGAGGGACGGTCTGAACATACTCAAATCATGACAAATGACTCAAACGAAAGAGCTGTACCTCAAGCTCATCTGTACCATTACAACACAAGGCTGAGACCCCGTCTCACATCATGGAAATAGAATACCTGAATCTACCCTGAAGGGTCATACCCCCACGTGGCCTAGCCACCATGCGCGATCCTACCCAAACACTGTTACACATGAAACACCTCAAGTCGCCATGCTCAAAATCGACAGCCATGCATAATTTGATGTCTGAAACCAAAGCAATTCATTACACCCACGATGAAACAAATGACATACGACACGCAACCCGATAGGTCATAACCAATACTCTATTTACCGAGCAACACTCAATTACTCTTCCCGCTCAACTCTCTCCATAAATCCTCAATAGAACCACACCACATGTGTCCATATCCAACAAATCATGACGTCTCACAGCACAGAAAGCAACTCATAGATCCTCCCCAAATCACCAACAAGTTCAATAACGATAGAATCAACCTATCCCTTAACAATACAACTCAGGGCCAACCAAGCTAACTCAAGCTAAATACGTAGCCACATTGGCCTGCCAACGAACTCAATATCAAGAAGCCTGAAGTTGATCCTTCTACTACTATAACTCCTGCCGGAGCCGTACGATATGGTGTCCGGTACTAAATAAACACCAAAATCCAAAACCTCACCCGGCGACATGCCCGGCCACAAGAACGCATCCGAAAAAGTCCCTCAACACCGGAACAAAATCAATGGTAGAAATCTCTACACTGACATCCGCCACGAAGGCCCAATTAAGGAAAACAATCCTTCCCAGCCGTCCGCTGGTCTTTGGAATACAAACCACTCTGCTAGAACATAATCCGATGCACCTCACCATGCAACCTGTGGCATTTTCCGACATAGCCCATAACACAACAGTCTAGAATAACCCAATACCGAGACAACCATTCTACACCCCAATATCATTTCCAAAATCTAATATACCAAGCGAAGAAAGATCCACTCGGACTCCAAATCCTAATAGCCGCTAACGGTACCAATACAATACATACGATCCATAACCACTACATAGACTACACCGAAGAACTCCCAGTCTCCGACTACACATAGCACACGAATCACTGTACCTGATCCCAAATTCCGCAGTATGAATATATATCACACCTCACGTACCCAATCATCCCACGATAGATATTCTAAATCTCCTATGTGCCATCAAACACACTCAAATATCAGCAGTCAATCTAGCCACAAAGCACCGTAATACTATCGTAGTGTCATCAGTCTAATCACATTACCCTTCTTCCGAGACATATACTCTCATCAAATCACTCCCATTCAACAGTACCATTTCCTTGATTACCTGAGGCTACCCGTTGCCTAAGAATTTTATGAACTTCTTTTCAGAACTGAACTGAAACTCGTCTAGCCAAGACCTTCCGCCAATCCCATCTAGAAGAAGAATCATTACACACTCCATGCTTCGCATACCCATAGAAAATGCATTCATCTCCAAACCACGGTAAAGCTCAACAAGAGCTCTCTCCCAGTTCCATTTGCACAAGCTGAACTGCTCGGACTAAATCCTGCTATCCAAACCAAGCTAAGCAAGCTGTCAGAACTCAAGAGCTTCGCTGCACAATACCTGTAAGGGCTCACTACCTCGCACACATACAAAGAATTAATCATACCCTTACCATACCGACTCAGTCTACTATCAACCTATTCCATTTATCAAACTTCCCCTCCGATTCATCATCAACTTGATATTCCTCCTTGCTGTAGCACAAAAATACCTCAGCCTAGGCTTACCACACGAGACTCGAACATAAGACTACACTGTCTAAGACCCATAGGCCACCGAATACTCTCTCAGTTGTTCCCAGAAATACCATACTCCAGAATACTTTACTTGAAGAACTTCTTGTGAATCTGAATTCGTTATCATTACCTTCCAGATACCGATATATAGGATCCCATAATTAACATAAAAATACCACAAGCCTCGACATTCTCCGATGAATACACAGTCTCTGACCACATATACAACCTTGAGACACCTGATTGTTACATGTAGGATCTTGAACACAATAAAGCCATTCTCGAGAGTCATTACTTCATGTTCGAACTGCAATTTATCTGATCAAACGGACATAACCACCCGTGCCTCATTAGCACTCTGACAACGCAGGACATGATCTCATTCCGGTACAACCAAACAACTTCCTTCTCTTTACACTAAGCATTCTTTATCAACAACAACTCAAGACATCATATTATTTCCACACATCTACGAAGCACCACATAACCTTTGTCAAGATTTTGCTTCACTCGTGCCATCCTCAGCTCAATTTCTGCAACCAGAACTGACCCACCAGCATATCTCGAACTGGAACTGACATAGCACATGACTGTGCAATCAGCTAATCAACAACAACCTCCCCAACTTGGCTCGAAGCCATATATCAGGACACACTCAATAACCCATAATACTTTTACTCTAATGATACCACAATATCATAGTGATATTAAACTCAAATCATCTACCAGTTCGTGAAAACACAGATCATCTAGTACTGAAATCCTCGGCAAACCTCACATCCATCCCCACATCAGTTGAGTCCACCCTCTAGAGCGACCCAAATTTATCAAATTTCAACACGTACTCTTAAATTACACATGAGATCTTCTAACAATATACATAAGAATCGTACCACTTAAGAACACTCTGCAGGAGATAACCCACATGCTCCGCCTCAATTTATTACTTCAGCACACCTTCCACCATAATATACGTTACACAGTCGTTTAGTCTTCCTGAGTCTGAACTCATACCGCCATATGTAATGCACCTTACTTTCCATCTAGGAGACACGAAAAAATATTCTTCACGCGCCCCTAATTCGGGCTACACATCGAATCACAATAGGACTCGAACACTTAACAGTTCATCTATTATACAACAGACTTCTTCGTCACTACTAATTCATATAGATACATCTCACGGTACTAACATACTCAGCACATGGATATCCAACCGCCATTCCGGCTAATAAGGGCTATATTGAACATATAAGTTCAAAATACTTTCTCACACAATCAGCACCTCGGTGCTCAAGCCATAGGCAAAGATCTGGCCTCAAGTCCTCCAGACTGGCCCAACATACTCATGAAGATCACATCTCGCCCCTTGATCGGAGAATCACAAGCCATCAAGACAAATATAATACTAAGTGCTCATGTGCGCATACAGACGTGTGGAAGGAATTTCAAGATTTATATCTCAAGCTGAATCAAGTACGCACGATAAGAATTCCAAGAAAGTGAAGTTTTCCTAAAGGTTCTGCAGCCTCCAAGGAGAAATACATATGTCTCCGTACCGATCTGCGAGACCCTACTAAACCTGCTCATGACTCGTGATACCTAGTAACCTAGGCTCTGATACCAACTTGTCATGACCCAATTTCCAAATCCGATCGTGATGGCGACTCTCATGAAGACAGGCCAGCCAACAGAACAACGACGCCTCTTTTAACAATTATTAAACATAAATGAATAGATAAATACAACTTAATGATGATAATAATTGGTATTTACAACCCAACACAACCCGACCGGGGTGTCACAAGTCACGAGCATCTAAAGAAGTCTGAACACAACTACAGGGCCAATAATATACAAAATAAGATTTGGAATCAAATGACGAAGTTCGGTGCCGCGAACGCCGGTGGTCACCTTGCTCAGCTACGATAACAAAATCCTCAATGAGCTCTACCCCGCTATCGGGTAACAAATACCTACAACTACACGCGAGGTGCAGAGAGTAAAGTGAGTACTCCAACTCAGTAAGTAATAAAAGTAAATAATAACTGAGCAGCAAGAAATCACGTAAGACACTCCATCATGCCATATGGAACAGTGCAACCCTTGAGAAAACAGTAAAACTGTGAAATCCTTTAGAAAATATCTGGGCTCAGTTAAAACCTCTTTTGAAAATATCTTTTTCAACAGTTAAGCAAATGAATACGGAACAGATAGTGCAAGTCAACACATAAGTCAGCCCTTCAGGCACAACACTCCACTAACAAATAACACCAGGGTGTCTGGTAAACAGTGCAAGATGTAGCATGGATGCCAATGAAATGAGAGTGCTGAATGTCATGACACGTAGTGCAAACAGGAACCAATGCGGGAATACAATGCAATGCATATGATCGCTATGGCGCGTAGCCCGATCCATTTGGGTACCCGCGCTCACTGTGGGGGTTCAGACTCCGGAGGGGCTCCTACTGACCAAGTGCAATATCAACATAGCATCGCTGCGGCGTGCAGCCCGATCCATACTCAGTCCAGAACATGCACATAAGCCCCTCGAGCAATATTAAAGTAATAGCTCTCAGCTCAAAATGTCAGAAAATATGGCTTAAGTCTCAAATCTTAGAAATATGGCTGAACATTTCAAAAACAATGTTTAAACTCAGGACTGAAATCAAACAATATGCAAAGTAATGTGAAAATAGTGATATCAATCCCTGAAGGATTCACATAGTTGGCACGAAGCCCAAACATGGCAATCAGCCCAATATTATGATGATATCAAGTAGTTTCAGTCAAATACGTGGCAAAAATCAACAACCGGGATGGACCAAGTCGCAATCCCCAACGGTGCTCTACCCTACGCTCATAATCGGCATGCAAGTCACCTTAATACAACAATATGATGTGCAAATTTGGGGTTTCAAACCCTCAGGATATCATTTACAAGTATTACTCACCTCGAACCGGTGAAATCTCTAGCCCACGATGCCTTTGCCCCTTAAACCGTCCTCCACGCGCGTCGAATCTAACCAAAATCAGAGCGAATGTATCACAATATGCTAAAGGAACAATACCCAATCGAAAACAATCGAAAAATAGCAAAATCTCGAAACTAGCAAAAACCGAGCCTCGTGTCCACTTCTCGAAAAATTACAAAATTCACATCACCGGATTCCTCGTCTTGCCACGAGTCCATACATATCAAATTTACCAAAATCAGAGTCCATTTGTCCCATCAAATTCCATTTTTAAATTACAAATTTCCAAGCCCTAGCTTACCCCCTTTTGATGAATTTCAACCAATTTTCATGTTAGATTTATCATAATCTCATGTATTTAGCCAAGGAATTTACCTCCAATCACCCCCAATCGAAATCTCCCTTCAATTCCGTCCAAGAGCTCTCGAACTTGCTAAAAAATGGTGGAAATAACATAAGCCTCGCGGAACCAAAAATGAATATAAAACCTTTCTCGCATCAGGGGTTTCTGCTTCTGCGGTCCCCATGCCCACTTCCGCGCAACCGCTTCAGCGGTTTTTGTCCGCTTATGCGGAATTTCATTAAAACTCAAGGGCCGCTTTTGCGACACAAATTTCCGCTTCTGCGGAACCTCACCTCCAGGCCAAACCCGCTTCTGGGACTGCCTGTCCGCTTCTGCGAACTCACTTAAGCGAATGTGTTCCGCTTCTAACTCAGCTCTAGACCGCTTTTGTGACCAAGATTACGCTTTTGCGGAACCGCTTCTGCGGAACCGCTTCTGCGGGCCATTTTCGCAGAAGCGAGCATACCAGATACCAGCAAAATCTGCTATTTACTCAACTTGAATTTCATCCCGTTAGCCATCCAAAATCACCTCGAGGCCCCCGGGACCTCAACCAAAAGAGCCAACATGTCTTAAAACATTATCCAAACTTGTTCCAATCATTACAACCCATCAAACAACACTAAAATCATCAATTCTCATCGGATTCAAGACCAAGTTCTTTAAAAACTTCCGAAACACGCATTCGATCAAAAATCCGACCAAAACACCTCTGAATAACCTAAAATTTTGCACACACATCCAAAATCACCTAATGGAACTACTGCAACTCTCAGAATTCCATTCCGACCCCTGAATCAAAAACTCGCCTACCAACCAGAATTTGCCAAAATACTAACTTCGCCAATTCAAGCCTAATTCTACACCGGACCTCCAAAATCAATTTTGATCGCACTCCTAACCTCCCGAAGCTAACCGAATCACCGGAATTCACATCCGAGCCCTCTAACTCATAAGTCAACATTCGGTTGACTTTTCCCAACCAAGCCTTCCTTAAAGAGACTAAGTGTCTCATTTCTTATCAAAACCAATCCAATTCAACTCTAACACAACCAATGTCGATAATGAAAGAAGCAATAAATGGGGGAAACGGGGTAGTAACACATGAGACGACGGGTTGGGTCATCACAAGAAATGAACCTGATTCACCTGCAAGACCGTCATAATCCTCAAGCCTAAACTTTGAGCAAGTTCATGCCTAATTTGCTTTTATTACTATTGTGGCTTATTATAATAGAAGATATGGTATTTTCAACTGTTATTTGAGTACATTGTTGTTGTGCACCCATGGTTGTAAATAATGTATCATAATGTATCATATGGTAACCTTACATCTGGGAGTGGATATTTTGTTCCAACATATATCTGAATAATATCCAGCTATATTATCAATATCTTATGTAATCATTTACTTGCATCTATTTTTCTTTTTCCCATTTAATTTCAAAACAAAGTTATACAATGTTGTCATATCTGATTTGGTTATCATTCACGTGCATCTACTTTTCTTCTTTGTCATTCAGTTCCAACTTTACAGTATTAGGGCCGTGGTGGCACGGGCTAGCGCCACCTAGTTTATAAATAAAGGTGAGTGTATTTTTTTCCTTTTTGCTATCCATTCAAACTATCAATAGAGATTTTATATGTTAACATTTTCAACAATTTAAAATAACTAAATATAGGAACATAGTATTACAACAACAATAACATACCCAGTATAATCCCATATAGTAGGGTCTAGGGTAGTGTGTACACAGACCTTATCCCTATATTATGGAGAGAAAAATGTTGTTTCCAATAGATCCACCACATTAATGAAAAGCAAAACAAGGGCCAACGGTGAGAAGCCATGTAAAAGCAGCAACAATAACAAGAAGATAGTAAGATGATCGAAATGAGAGCAACAACAGGTAGTCATAGAAACACCAACATAATACGAGAGTACATACTAATACTACCGGTATGAACAAGGAAAATACTAGAGTACCTAATTTACTACCCTAATCCTCGACCTCCACACTTTTTTATCAAGGGTCGTGTTCTCAATCAGCTGGAGTTGGCGCCATGTCTTACCTAATCACCTCTCTGCAATTCTTCTTCGACCTACATCTACCTCTTATTAGTCCCTCCAACCTCTCGCACCTCCTAATTGGGGCACATGTTTTCTCCTCCTCACATTTTTAAAATATCTAAGCATCACTTCCCGCATCTTGTCCTCAATAGGGGTCACACTGTAACGACCTTGTCAGTCGTTTTGAGCATTTGCATTCTGTTCAGCTATTTGAAGTCTTGAGCAACATTGTATGATGTATTATAAATGGTGGGAATCATCAGTTTTGATTTTCAGGTTATTCGGAATTGCTTTGGAAGAATGATTCTCAACTAGGAAGCTTTAAGATAGAAGAGTTGACCAAGTTTGACTTTTTAGTACTTGACTTTGGATCGGAGTTTTGATAGGTCCGAAAGGTAATTTTGGACTTGAACGTATGTCTAGATTTGCATTTGGATATTTCTAGAAGGTATCGACACTATTTGGCGAAAGTTGGAAATTTGAAGATTTGTTATGTTCATACGTTTAACCGGGGGTTGAATTTAATAATATCGAGTTTGAATTGTGGTTTATGGGAATTGGAATAGCTTCATTACGCCATTGGAAATTGTGTACAAAATTTGAGTTCATTCCAAATTGATTTAATGAGGTTCGGTACGAGTTTTGAAAGTTGAAAGATTCAAAGTTCATTAAGTTCGATTTGAGGTGCGATTCGTGGTTTTGATATTGTTATGCGTGATTTGAGGCCTCGAGTAAGTCCGTGTTATGTTATAGGACTTGTTGGTATATTCGGATGGAGTCTCGAGTTTCAGGTGAGTTTCGAATAGGTTTGGGTTGTATTGCGCTCGTTTTTTATGTTTCGATGTTGTTTCTTCAAGCATAAATGGTACCACATTAAACAAATGAGCTCCAATTTCTATTTTGATTTAATCACTAGATCCGTATAGAATTGAACCATAGCAACTGGAATCATCAAGTTTCGATATAGTATGAGAAATTTATAGTAATTTTACTAAGAATTGGGTTACCAGATTTTTTTCAGATTAATTACGAAATTGTTACTGAATTCGTATGTAAAAATCTGTATTATTTTGAATATTGAAACCAATATATCTCCTTTTTATAAGGTCAAATGGAGTGGTTCTAAAGTATATCTTGATTGGAATTTTACAAGAAATCTATTAGAGACATCAAAAGCAAGTTTTAGGATCATTTGGCACGAGAAACGATGCAAAACAGCTGGGCAAAAATCTTTAATATCGAGCGTTTGTTAATTTGGTCATATTATGAGTTGGGGAGCTCAGATTTGGGCAATTCTGGAGGCTATTTTCATCACATGGATTGGGATAAGTGTTATACTCAGTTTGACTTATATTTCATGAATCCATCTTCATTTTTGGCATTTGATTGATGATTTCAAATTGAAATTGGGGGG
>MU664558.1:17995-35588 GCA_026770625.1 Nicotiana glauca
GGGGGGGGGGGGGGGGAGGGGTTGTTTAAAATTTTATAATGTGAATTTTTGAGTTTTGAATATCGATTCAGAGTCATATTTGAGTGAAACTAGTATGGTTGGACTCATAATTAAATAAATTATCAAATTTTTTAAGTTTCCTCAGGTTCCGAGGTGCGGGCCCAAGTTTGACTTTTAGTTGATTTTGGGTTTTTGATTAAAGATTCAATATTTATCGATCAGGTTTGTTTCCTTTGGCATTATTTGATGTTTCTTAGTTGCTTTTGGATAGTTTTGAGCCATTCGGAGGTCGATACGTGCGAGATGGCATTTCTAGTGTATTGTTTAGCTTGCTCGGTATTAGATTTGGCTTGTTAGAGGTAAGTAACATTTGTAAACTTGGTGCTGAGAGTATGAACCCCTGAATATACATGTTATGTGTTTAGTATTGATGTGAGCACATGTTAGGTGACAGGCGTGTGGGCGTGCACCGTATGAATTATGACTCAGTTGGTTCTGTGGTACTGTGTAGTTACCTAATCTTGTTTTTATCCATGAAATTTCTACGTGCTAAAGTAATTGAGTTGTGATCCATGTTAGAAACCATGTGTTAGGCTATATGCTTATTCTGTTGGGACCCATTGAGGTCATTCCTGCTATTGAGTTATTTACTTCAATTGCATTTACATACTCAGTCATATTCATTCATTTGCTTAACATATCTCAGTCTCTGTTATGATTTGTTGTCACATCATGTTGTTATCATTATAGGGATGATTGATATGGGAGTTATGAGCTTGAGAGACTGGAGAGGTTGATGAATAAGTTGGGGCCTGAGGATCAGATTGTGAATGATATTGACGGAATCGGGTTGCATGCCATAACAAGTTTTATTAATTCATGATGGGATTGGACTGCATGCTGCAGCGGGCTTTATTAATTCATGATGGGATCGGGCTGCACGCTGTAGCAGGTATTATTAATTCATGATGGGATCGGGTTGTTCCCCGCAATAGGTTTTATTAGTGCTTGAGCAGGATCCGACCCTCCAGAGTTTGACATACCAGAAGGGAGCACAGGTTTTATTGACTCATGATGGGATCAGGTTGTGCGCCGCAGTAGGTAATGTATAGTGCTGAATGACTGAGTGCGCTGAGTGGGAGTGCGAGACAGAGAGATTGAGTACTCTGAGAGTGTGAGTACGTGAGTCCATCACTGTAATGCATTGCATTTGACATGCATACTTGACATACAAGCATAGATATGCATTTCCTCATGCTACACGATTGTGTGACATTCATGATTTCACAAGCACATCTATATGTAGGCATAGAGAGGTACTTTCCTTATGTTATATGATAATGAAACATCTTATCTATTGTTGAAAGTTTTTGGTAAAAATCACAGTTTTTATAATTTACACATATTTTGGTGATTTCGGTGAAAGATTTGTGTTTTTTTGTTATACATGAAGAGCATGCCTATTATCCATAACTATGAACGAGCTGAGCATCATATATTTGAGTTATTTCTTGTAATGCTTTTATTATATTGTTATGAGTTATTCTTGGCTATTGGTGTTGGACTTTAAAAGTTTTCCAAGCTCATCACCGCTTTCAACCTAAGGTTAGGTTGGTTACTTATTGAGTACATAAGGTCAATTGTACCCATACTACACTTCTGCACCTTGCATGCAAATGTTGGAGCTGATGTTGCTGCATATGACAGGAGTTGGCATTGAAGATGAACCTGTGTTCCAGTTATAGCTGCCTCTTGTTCATGGTAGCTTTAGATTTATAATTTTTTTATATACGGTTCAAATAAATGATGTATTTATTTCATACCAGCTTTGTAAACTCTAAGTCTTAGAAGCTCATGATTTGTATTACTAGTCCTTGGCGAGTTGTATAAAATTTAGTTATTTCCTCTTTATCTCTTATCATTATCATTATAATATGGTTTATTATTAATTAGCTTACCTAGCGGGTTGGTTTAGGTTTCATCACGACTAGTTAAATTTTGGGTCGTGACAAGTTGGTATCAGAGATTTAGGTTCATAGTTTCTACGAGTAATGAGCAAATGTCTTGATAGGTTACAAGTACTTTGGTTATAAGTACTTTACTTTATGTTTTGATGATCTAACAAACTTACTATTCAGAACCAGATAAGGAACCTGTTACACATTTACAAGACCTCAAGATCACAAGATTCCAGGTCGGGATTCAACGTGGAAATATGATTCAACTCTTCAGAGTAGAAGGGACAACTGAGGGACCAGGTCCCTACCATTTCCCGAGGAGACTGTACGAAGTCAACTTCCCTGGAAAGTTGCTACCTACACATGCTACAGTGCTGGAACAATGCTTCAGGCAACTTTCCAGGGAAGACTTTTTACCTAACTTGCTTACATCATTGTAAGTGATGTCACACATGTATATATGCGTTCAAGGGACGTAAAACACAAAAACTTGAACACTTAGAGATTTCACTCAAGCTCATTAAGTGACCATTCAGCCAGCAAGTTTCAAGTGCCTCAAGAACAAAGAACAAAGCAACTACGGACTAGTTCCCACATCGAGTTATTGTGTGTCCTTAGTTGAGTTATGACTTTTTAATAGTTATTCAAATTGTAATTCATATCTAGCTTATTTAGAAGCATTTTATAGGAAAACCTTTGTAAACATTAAACCAATGTGTTTGAGTCTTGACTAGAGTTAGTCATGCTATAAAGTCTTTGTAATAGAGTTTATTGCAAAGTGGCTTGTAATAGAGTATTACAAGTTAGTGAGGGATTAAGAGCTTAACTCCTAGGTTGCATAGGCTGTAATGTGAAAGTTGCTCAGTAGTGAAGTTGAAATCCCACAAGCGTAGTTTACGGTTTTTAATCCCGTTGTGCTGGAAATTTTCCATGTAAATTCCTCTTGTCATTTAATAACTGATGTGTGTGTGTACTATTGGACCTGATAGAGAACCCGATTTTGTATAAAGTTTGGTGGACCCTTATATTCTATTAATTGGTATCAGAACGGGTTCTTTCTATCAGGTTAACACCTAGAAAGGATCCTCATGGCTGCTCCTCCAAACTTCGAAGAAGGCCATTTTACGTACAGACCTCCTAGGTTCAACGTTCAATACTATAGGTGGTAGAAAACTAGGATGCATGACTTCATCATGGCTGAAGACTCTGAGTTATGGGATGTAATACGTGATGGACCTTTTGTCCCTACAAAGAACCTTGGTGACCCAGCTATAGCCATTCCCAAGACGAGGAAGGAATTCAATGACGCTGATAGAAAGGCCATAGAAAAGAAATTTCGTGCAAAGAAATTTCTTGTGTGTGGCATTGGCCCTGATGAATATAATAGAATATCGACTTGTCAATCAGTAAAAGAGATTTGGGAGACTCTTCAAATAGCTCACGACGGAACAACTCACGTGAGGCAATCTAAGATTGATATGCTCACAACAAAATATGAGCTCTTCAGAATGAAAGATGATGAATCCATCCAAGATATGCATACTCGATTAACCTCCATCACTAATGAGCTCCACTCTCTTGGTGAAAGTATTCCAAGAAACAAGCTTGTTAGAAAAATCCTTATTATACTGCCCAGTTCTTGGGAAAGCAAAGTTAACGCCATTACAGAGGCAAATGACTTGCAGACACTGACCATGGATAAACTTATTGGAAACTTGAAAACTTATGAAATGAAGAAGAGAAAGGACAATGAAAGAAGAGAGCTTAAGAGGGAGAAGGACCTGGTCCTCAAGACGGATAACAATGACTCAAGTGGTGAAGATAGGGACATGGCCTACTTGACAAAAAGGTTCTAGAAGATGGTTCGTAGGAATGGAGGCATTCCAAAAAAGGGAAGTTCTAGTAAGCCAAGACATTATGACCTCTATCATAAATGTGGCAATCCAGGACACTTCATCAAGGATTGCCCCCTCCTAAATCAAGATCAGTATAATAACAACTTTAACAAAGCAGCCAATAGGAACCAGGTTCCTGACAAATGCTTCAAAAGGAAGAATGATGCTGACAATGTTATAAAGCAAGCTTGTGCTGCATGGGGAGACTCCTCCAGCGAATCTAAAGAAGAAAATGACCATGGTGGTAGCTCAATAATGGCAGTGAAAAATGAAGCAATTGAGTATGATTCAATCTTTACTTTAATGGCTCAATCTGATGACGACGATGAGGTAAACTTTCTGGATGTTTAGAGAAATCTGAAATCTTACTCTCTTAAAAAGCTCATGTCATTAGCAAATGTGCTTATTAATGCAAACCATAGTCTTATCAATGATAAAGATGCATTAACTATGGAACTAGGGAAAGTTAAACAAACCATAGATGACCTAGTAGTCATTGTAGTTGACTTGAAAGAAACAATAGAGAACCAGAAAAAAGAAAAGAATGCATTAGAAGAGAAAATTGCTAGTATAGAACATGAAAGATATGATATAATGATGGTGTGGTGGACTTAAAAGAAATTATTGAGTGTGCAAGTAAAGAAAAGGAAACGTTAACTGAAAGAATTGATATCATTGAGCAAGAAAGATATGACTTAGTAGTGGTGGTAGTAGGCTTGAAAGAAATAATTGAGGAATTTAAATTGGTAAATAGGCTTGGAAACTCTAAAAAAGGGAAAGGAAGTTGCAAGTGAAGCACATATAAAGCTTGAAAATAAGTTAAATTTGGTAAGAAATAGTCTGTGTGCTGAACTTGAGAAAAACAAACAGCTTCAAGAAGAACTAGGGAAACTAAAGAGTGATCTTGAGAAATCGCTTAAGTGGACCCGGTCTTCGGATGCTATCACTGCCATGTACACCAACTCTGGGGGATACAGGCAGGGGATTGGGTTTCAAAGGGAAAAGATTCCCTACAACCCTTATAGCAAGTATGTTACAGTACCTGACAATTGGATATGTATGCACTGTAGTAATAATGGGCACCTCAAGGAAAATTGCATGGCCAGGGTTTAGTCTCATCAAAGAAATAAAGTCTTTGCTGAGGGAGCAACTACTACAAGAGGACATGGTCCGTCAACTAGGAAACCATCAAATTGGAAACACATTTTGCTTGTTTAGAATAAGAGAGAACTCATGCATCCATTTTCACTTAACAAGGGACCAAACTCGTTTGGGTTCCTAAATCTAACCCTTGATTTCTGTGTGCAGGGTGTAGTGAAGGGGAGCAGTCAATAATGACACATGAACAATGGCTGCTCAAAGGACAGGACTGGAAATACAATCAATTTTCCTTCATTAAAAAGCCCTACAAGGAAAGAGTGTACCCTTTTCAAAATGGGGTACGCTCTAGGAGCTGGAAGTTTTGTGTCAAAGGAAATAAGGTGGAATTTCTCTCCAAGATATGCACAATCTCAAATCCTGTAACTGGTGAGGTGATGTCGTATACAAAAGAAACAAGAGTGCTTATGTTGTTGTGATTAAGGGTCTGCAGAGTGGAGATATAAGTTGGTTGAAAGTTGTTGAAGACAATGCTGAACTATGGGACAAAAGACTGGAGCATTGCAAGTCGTCTATCTCTAAACAAACTAGATATGAAGAACTTGGTTCATGGTCTGACCAAGTTGAGTAACAAGCAATGTGAAGCGTGCAATGCCTGTGCAAAATGAAAGCATGTCAGATCTTCATTTAAGCCCAAAAGGGGCAAACAACATTTCAGAACCAAAGGATGAAATCTTTCAAGAAACTGTGGCTTTTGTCAAAACGGTCCATGTACAGATAGAAACAAACGTGACTTTCATCAAATCAAGACATAGAACAGGTTTGGATAATGCCAAAAGTGGATGAATGCTATATTCAAGAAGAATTACTAAACCACTTAGCTCAAACAACACCACATTAGACGAGTTGTTGAAAAGGAGAAAAGGACTCCTGAAGAATTAGGCACAGTCAATTTTAATTGATAAAGGGCTAGCAAACATCTTGACCAAAGGCGCTAACTCAATTGAGGATATTTGGGTACAATTGTTATGTTCTCAACAATGGAAAGGGTCAGTTTTGAAAATCTAATGGTGGAAGAGATGGAGGAATCCTCCTGACTTACTCATCTCAAAAGAGAACATAAATACTGATCAAGGTATAGAACACCCATTGATTCCAGCAAGGAACTGGGTCTTGTGTATACAACAACAAAAGCTAAAACATAAGCTGTTAGAAAGAGGGTTTTTTCATAGAGACATCACTGAATCACTCATGTATCTCACAGCAAGTAGACATCATGGTAAGAGTTGGGTTCTGCATAAGGTCTCAGTCAAATCCAAAGGATTCTCACCTGAAGGCTGATGGAAGAATTTTGATATATCCTAAAGGAACACACTTGGTTATTTACTGTCCTCCAAGTAAAGGATAGGAAAAGCTCACCTTAAATGGGGCATTCTCTGAGTTCCCGTCTTGTCCCATGAGGCTCAACGAAGAAAAAATCAGTAACACTCATAACAGCTGAAGCAAAATATGTATAATCAGCATCCTATTGTGGCCAAGTGTTATGGACCAAGCAACAAATTGGAAGAACTTGAGTCCAATTCCAAAGGACCAAATACAGTGACTGTTGAAGACAGGTTGCATATATCTTCACCAAAAGTCATAGGAAGAAATAATTTTGAGAAAGATCATCTTGCACTGGGGATGATAAAACCCAACTGAGAATCTGGTTCCTCATTATTGGTTATGAAAGTCATAGTCAGGTAAAAGCTAGCTAAAGTGTTATCTGGCTAAGTATAACTCACCTCTATACCGTTACAGATAGACACACATGATAACTACAGAAGCAGATGATACGGTGCATGATGAATAGGGGGATAAAACTCACTTTCCAGACCTATCAGAGTTCTCTTATGCAGGTTATTAGCTCGCAATTTAAAATGGAAAAAAATGATGCCACATCATCATCAGCATGACAGTCTCTTTAAAGTCATGTCTCTTCAGCCAATATAACATAGCCCAAAAGTCACTCCTTTTTCTAAACGATACATCTCCCAAGCAAAAGTGTGCTGCCGTTTTAGAACCGGTCACTCATCATAATTAAATCAACATCATAACCCTTTCTCTTCCAAACTAAAAATTCCATTTTTGTCTTCTTTTTTCTCAAATCCACATTCCTTCGAGAATAATTCATCATGTCTGAAAATCAAGTAACCTTCAGTGTGCCTGACAACACTATGATTGGGTCCTCACCAGTAAGTATCCCAGTGATGAACTCCTCTCCCAACACAATCACTAGTCCAAACCCTAAAGAAGAGTATCATCAACACTCCACTCCCTCTCCTACCCACTCCGAGTCGGCTCCTCATCTGAGCAAGTCTGAGAATGTTTGTCCTCCTCCAGTCTCACCAGTCAAACAGAGTCAACAGTGAGAATAAGGTAAGCAAGGGAACCTTGTTTAGGAACCTTCAACACTATCCATGGTTGATTACTTGAGTGAAAATCTGGTGATTAGTCATGAAGAGACGGAGACCACCATGACAAGTTGTGACTCTCTAGGCATCATTATTTCGTCTGTTGAAATTTCCATGGAACCACAAGAAAAGGAAGGGATACAGAATACGTTTTCCATTGCGTTAGAAAGGTCATTGTAGAAGAATGTGCAGGAGGGTCTGAGACTTAGAGGGAAGAGACCCATCCATCAGAATAAAAGAGAGCAATTATGCCATTTGAACAACCGACACAAGATGATACTACTGAGGTCCCAAATGATAAACCTTATCCCTCTATGGAGGATCTAGGCCAGGAGTCATCTTCTTAGGTCAGTATTGATCCTTCTCCTTCTTCCTACTTTGATGATGAGCCTTTGAATATGGTAGTGCCTGAGATGAATCTTGACAGTGAAGAAGACACAGATGATTTAGTTTATGCTAGTTTTATCAGGGCTAGGACTAGAGCCACCTCTTAAGAGACCTACTATATGGTTGCAGCAAAAAGAGGCTCTAGAGTTTGCTCTCAAGAAGAGTAAGAGGAGTCAGAGAAGGAGAAAGTTGGTCAATGATGGAAAAGTTGTACAAGCAAAGGATATTCCTGCAGTGGATGTGGATGAGGAAACCAAAGAGGAACCTAGTTCCCTAACCCGCAAGTCTTCAAGGAAGAAGCACTCTCTCTCTCTCAATCTGAAAGGCATACCTCTAAGGGTGCCGAGAGTTCTTCCAGAAGGTTGTTGCTAGTTCCAGTGAAAAGTTGGTAAAAACTTCTGGTGACAAGACAGTGAAGGAGCGTGGTGACAAGTCTAATGTGGAATAAGTGGAAAAATCTGGTGAACATATACAGAACAAGTTAATGGAGAAGGAAAAGTATATTGGCAAGTCAGTGAAAAGAAGAGGGATGATGATGATGAGGAACTTGGTTACGTCAAGAAAGGAAAAGTGAATGGATCTCTGAGGTCTGAGAAAAGGAAGTTGGGGAATCAGAAAGCACTGTAGGGCCACACATTCGCCTCTGACATTCTAGAGGGTGTTGGGATGAGACAATTAGTGGATATTTGTGATTCTCAACAGTGGAAAAATCTGTTTACAAGTGAGGCTCTTATATTGTATGAGGACGAGACGTGGAGTTTCTACTCCAACCTCTTCACAGTACATGGTGATTAAATCTGTGTGTTAGTAAATAGGGTAGACATAGTGATGGACTCTGCCTTATTGGGGTCAATTGTGGGTATTTTCTACCGAAAGAGTGTCATCTGTTCAGGGTTCCTGCACACCAAACTTCAGAAATTCCATTATCAAGGATAACGTAGTACATCATGGGGAACAGGTGCATAAGAAGGCACTCCTGCTAGTTTATAAGTTGTTCTTTGAGATAGTTAACAAAGTTTTGCTTCCGTGAGCTGAAAGAAGATCTATTGTATCCAAAGCTGACCTATTCCTTATGGAAACCTTGGATAACTTCTCCTTCATCAATTTTCCCGCCATAATGATTGAGCATATGCAGAAGGTAGAAACCTTAAAGATGGGAATCATGTACTGCCTTATGGGTTCCTTCTCACAAAGGTCTTTGAGTTTTCCAAAGTAGATCTAGGACATGCCAAAATAGGCACCAAAAAGCAATCATTTTCAAAAACTACTCTGGAGGAGTGTGAGTGTATTGACAAAGACGGAGGAGTTGAAAGCACTTCCACAATCTCTCGATTGATAAATGCTTAGAATAGTGCCATAGAGGAGATCTGGAATTTGAAGGCTAGGTACGCGATTCTTGAAAGTCATCTCAGTCAGTTGCAAGAGGTACTGGTTCTAGTAGTTCTCACAGCACAGAGGTTGCATGCCTAACAAAGGAGAATGCTGGATTTAGGAAACAGGTGGAGGACCTGAAAGAAAGACTTCTCAATGAGCAAATGTTCGTGAATGCTCGCATGGATCTTGTCCTCCAAACTCTTGCTTCCTCTTCCAAGCCCTCTTTCTCCAGTGTCCCTTAAAGAATGTCCCCTTAGTGTCTAGTTTCCAATATCTATCTTCTTAGGTTGTTTTTGGTGATATTTTGTTATTTTTGGCTATTGTTTTTGGTTTGTTCTAGATTGTGGATGAAAACAATGATTCTGCTCCCACCTTTAAAAGTCTAATTCTTGTTAATGAAAGTGATTTCCTTTTTGCTACCTATGATGCTGCTAATCTATTTCTATCTTCTATCATGTTGCGAGCACATAAGTGGCATGAGTTAGCTATGCTAGACTTTTTTATGCTGCTAACCTGTTATGTGCTTTTTGTGATGCCAAAAAGGGGAAGATTTAATTGAATAATAAATTGTATGAATGCAATGCATGAGGTATGAATGTATGAATGGACAAGAGCATGACTAAATAATAATCTGAAAACATCATAGGGAACTCATTCAAGGAAACTCACAAAAATTTAGGTACTGACTAAGGGGGAATGCTGAGCTTCAGGGGGAACTTAAGGTCTTTTTGGTTCACAATCTGGTTTTTTGTGGCTCTTTCTAAGATATTCAATTATAAGTTTGTCATCATCTAAAAGGGTAAATTGATAGGTTACAAGTACTTAACTTTATGTTTTGATGATCGAATAAACTTACTATCCAGAACCAGATAAGGAACCTGTTACACATTTACAAGACCTCAAGAAAGATTCTAGGTCGGGATTCAGAGTGAAAATATGATTCACCTCTTTAGAATGGAAGGAACATCTGAGGGACCAGGTCCCTACCGGTTTCCAAGGAGACTGTACGAAGTCAACTTTCCAGTTGGAAAGTTGCTGCTTGCATACGCTACAATGTATGAACAATGTTGTAGTCAACTTTCTAGGGAAGACTTTTTACCTACCTTGATTAAATCATTGTAAGTGATGTCACACATATATATATGCATTCAAGGGAGGTAAAACACAAAAACTTGAACACTTAGAGATTTCACTCAAGCTCACTTATGTGATCATCCAGCTGGCAAGTTTCAAGTACCTCAAGAACAAAGAAGAAAGCAACTATGGACCAGTTACCACATCGAGTTATTGTGTTTCCTTAGTTGAGTTGTGACTTTGTAATAGTTCTTTAAATTGTAATTCATATCTAGCTTATTTAGAAGCATTTTTTAGGAACATCTTTGTAAACCTTAAACCAGTGTGTTTGAGTCTTGACTAGAGTTAGTCATGTTGTAAAGTCTTTGTAATGGAGTTTATTGCGAAGTGTCTTGTAATAGAGTATTACAAGTTAGTGATGGATTAAGAGTTTAACTCCTAGTTTGCATAGGTTATAATCTGAAAATTACTCAGTAGTAAAGTTGAAATCCTACAAGGGTAGGTCGTGGTTTTTAATCTCGATGAGCTGGGAATTTTCCACGTAAAATTCCTCCTGTCATCTAATTACTTATCTGTGTAAATGTACTGTTGGACCTGATAGAGAACCTGGTTTTCTATAAAGTTTGGTGGACCCTTACATTCTATCATGTCTAGTAGAGTCTTGAGGATCATTATGATGACATCCATACCTACCTTCGAGAGGCTATATGGCATCTAGGATAAACTTCCCATATTTTGTTCCTTATCATGTGGCATTGATTTAGATTGAATCGTATCTCTTTGAATCCCTTCCACTCACTCGTATGCATATGTGAGCGTTTGGTATCAGCATTGCATGGACGGCTTGTGATTCTATGGATGAGGTGCGAGACGTATTTTCTATAATTTAGTGATAGGCCAGTTTGGTGGACTTGAGGCCAAGATTAGACCGCGGCTCGGGCTAGGTAATTTCAGTGGTGTGATCATGTGCTTTGGGACTTATATGTCCAGTAGTATCCCTAGGAGCAGAATTTTTGGCTTTGTGGGTGGTTGGATGATTATATGATGCGACTATGGGATGTGTTCAGATGGTTTGAATGTAGTGGTAAGAGTTTACATGAGATGTGAAAAGGAGTATTAGATGCTCGATTTCTATGGATGTGTCATACAGTCTTGAGCTATGAAGGTTTTTGAGAGATTCTTTCATGTTATTTCATTTGTTGAACAAAGTAAATTTTCATGTCTTGCGGATAAGTTCAGACTCTAGAACATTAAGTGATTGCGTAGTAGTTGTGGATGTGAAAAGGTATATAGCGATGTCAGTTTGAGGCTAAGCATGTGGGTAATCTTGATCCATGTCACCCAATGTAGGCCACTTACCAACATCTTGACGAGTATGCCAGTCCAAAGCTGCCCCAGTCAGGCTCTTACTAAAATGTGCCATCAACAAGTCATCTTTCTCTCCAACGCTTCTCATTTTACTGCAATAAACCCTCAGGTGAGCTACCGGATCTCCACACCCAACATACAAGTTAAATTGTGGCACTTTAAATCCCGCGGGCAGGCGAACGTCAGGGGACACACACAGTTCTTTGCAAGCCCTACTACCCTGGTCTCCCATTCCTTGCTTATTCCTTATGGACTGTTCAATGTCTTTTAGGTTCTTGGGTATCTCATCTTGCCCTTCTCTTGCTATGACTTTCTCATGTTCAGCATGAAGCTCATCCCGATGGCTTTACTTGTATGAGTTAGGAACCTTGTGGGCAACCTCTGAGGGATAATATTGGGCATCGTGAGCTTTGATGAGTATTCGTTGTGGGGAATAGTGGATATGACAGGAGGGAAATTTTGGGGAGAGGTAATTGGAGGATGAATGATGGAGCTACTAGGACGGTTGGGAAAGCTGTGATAAGCTGATGGATCTGGAGAGTATGGAGGATCATTTGGCATTGTGCCCAGAGTTTGGGTAAGGGTATCATCTAGGAAGCTAGGTGGTGGCGAGGGTGGTGCCTTCCTAGTCATCCAAGCATGATACATGTCCGCTATGTGTTGTCTTAATATCTTTACCTCTTCAACAACCCATTTTTCGGTTCAACCAACTGCTTTCGGGCACCGGTATCGACCAACTCAATTCTATTGTTGTTTGCCATTGCCTTTTGACTTTATGTTGTAGAGAAGAGTTACCATTTTAAAAACCATAAATCAACCACCCTTCTGCTATGAATATAACAAAACGAAGCCATCACGTTAGCGTTAGAGCATTTAACATAAGATAACCTCACTTTATGTGCAATGCACCTAGCCACAGTTATCGGTTCTAAAATGACTTCGAGGGTACAAAAGTCAGTTGGCATCATCCTAATTTGTTCATCTCAACCTCTCTTTTCTTTACTTTTCTAGCACTTGCTTGCTCATTTTCCTTCCTCTTTTTCCTTCTAGTTATCACTCTTTTCTTTCCTCTTATTTCTTACATACCATGATTTCACCTCTCTTTTTCTTTTTTCTTTTTTCTTTTTTCTTTTTTCTTTTTTCTTTTTTCTTTTTCTCTTTTTTTTCCTTATTTTTTCTTTTATTTTTCTTTTGATAAATAAAAAAATGATTCGATCAAACCCTATGTAGGTTGCCTACGTATCATGACCCCGCATGAATCAGATCTTTGCATAGTTTTGGAAGATCAGGAATAAAGTAAACAAACTAACTTTCTCATTTACTTTTTTTTACCTTAATGACTATTCTGATGAGTAAAGAGAAACAAAAGAAGCAAATCCTTTTTTTTTTGAATTTTTTAGACTTAATGTTCTATGACCTATTCCAAACTCAAGCTTAACGAGCATGTTTTTTCCTTTTGAAACAAATATTCTATTAAGGAAATATCCTAGAAGAGAAAAAATATTTTTTGATTCTTTTTTTTTTTTAGAAGGAAATCTAAAAAATAATACATATTTTGAATTTACATTTGATATCCTCACGCAAGATTTCGAAACAAACAATGACAAAGAAAAAACAAAATATTTTTGGATTTCAATTTTGATTGCCTAAAGAAGAAATTCTACTGATAAACAAAAGGCAAAGTATATTTTTCTATGTACAATATCCTAAAGTTCTAATGTGAAAATAAAAAGAATTTTTTATTTTTATTTTTAGCTAATCTTCCAAAGAAACACCTCAAAAGAAAATCTTTTTGGATTTCGGAATTAACACCTTAAAGAAAGCTTTTAAAGAGGTACTACAAGAAAATTCCTTTTTTTTTTAATTTTGGTCCTAATATAGTAGAGGAGATATAAAAATAAATTTTATTTTGATATTAATTGCCTAAAGGAAAAACAATCTCAAAGGAATTTTTTTTTTCATTTCTAGAATTAGTATTCTAAAGAATTTTTTTCATTTTCTTTTCCTTTTTATTTGGATTTTTGACTTGTAACACATTTCCAAATACAAAATAAGAAATACAATAACAGAAGACTAGGCAAACTTAACAGACTATGACAAACTCTAACATCACCTAAAAGACTGAATACTACTATACAGGACTAGAAAGTAAAACATGAACAATTGACTCAACAACATAAAATGGCCCCTCGAATAGCTCCTCAATGCAGTGATCCTGGGGTATCTGTCATGCTCAAACTCCAGTAAGTAAATCCACACCTATATGAGAAAACTTTAAACCAACACTATGTGAGGCAATAACACTCACTACTGGACACATGCAAGACATGATTGATACTATTTTTGCAAAATGACTTATTTAGCCAAAAAGGTAGCTAGAAGTAAAAATTTTGGCTAAGACCCCACAAAGCCAAGAACCTAAGATTTACTAGGAAAGACCGTATCCTATGTGGGTTGCTTACGTATCACGTCTCGAAAGACGAAAATCAGGTATGCGTAGTTCGGGCAGATTGAATACGGCAAGAATTAAAAAACAACTAATTTAGACAAAATATATATTTTCTTTCTTTTTTGAAACATGACAAAACTTTTAAACTCTTTTTTTGAATTTTCTTTTCCCTTTTTTTTCTGATTTCCGGAAAATGATGAAAAAGTGCAAAATCTTTTTTTTTGAACTTTTCGAGCTTTTTTTTTCCTTAACAAAAATGTGACGGAAAACATAATTGGGCCTCACTCGCTTTATCCACATACTTCACCCTCTCTTTTTATTTTTTTTTTCCCTCAGCTATCATTGGTCCACTAAATGACCCTTTTACCCTTGAAAAATGCAACCTGTAGCACATAGGATGCATCAAGATGGTCTGTTATTTTGGATACACCTGTCCTAGACGGACCCAACCCCTGTGTTGAGTCCCCTGAGTTAAATGCAAATGATGCAAACAAGCATTCCTACTAGGGATCCGGCATGAGGCCGAGTTATTCTAGGTTTAAAATCTGGGTGTATTTTTCTAGACTTGGGGTACCCGAGCGAACAACTGGGGCCGAAGAGGGGGCGACATACCGGAAGCACTAAAGTATACCCGGCCTTGTCGCTGGCTCAACCTCGTTCTATTTGGTATAATTTTTACAGAAAAAGTGGGCCACGCGAACGTGTGCACCATTTTCAGAAGACTCAGAGGGGTTGCATAAGAAGACAATTATATACAATTCAAACAATATTAAGGCAATAAACAGATAGCATTTAGCACAAAAGGGTTCACAGAATACAGTAACAATAAATGAAGCGAAGTAAAAATCATTAACAAGCTCGAATTCTTGAACACTGAACCAGAGATTCTGGGTTCTTCTCCCCAGCAGAGTTGCCAGAGCTGTCACACCTCCTTTTTTCACTACACCCCCGAAATGGTATAATAAAGCGAGTTTTTCCAATTAAAGGACAATCAAAACGGGATTATTATTAAGAGTCGCCACTTGGGATAATTCATGGTGTCCCAAGTCACCGGTTTAAATCCCAAATCGAGGAAAAGGTTTGACTATGTATACAGTCTGCGAACACAGAAATCCGGCAAGGAATTCTATTAACCCGGAAGAAGGTGTTAGGCATTCCTGAGTTCCGTGGTTCTAGCACGGTCGCTTTGATCACACTTGGCTTATAAAAATTATTTAATTATTGATTTTAGAACCTATCTGCATTTACCTCTTACCGCTTTTAATTAAAAAAAAATTATCATGAAACGGGTCACGCGTACGTGTACCCATTTGTTTGGTGCGTCAAAAATCATGTCACGCGAATGTGTCCACAATTAATAACGCTTTATTATTATTAAGAAAGTTTGGCCGAAGTTGCGCGAACACATATTCCGATTTTGTTTTTAGAGATCACAATCATGTCACGCGAACGTATCCACAACCACAATGGTATATTAACGTGCCTAAAGCAAACTACGAACATTTGTCATTTTTGTATTTAGGTTATTAATATGAGGGCCATGAATGATTAAATTATGGATGGCACACCTCGGACTAAATTAAATTAGTAGCCTATGAAAACTAATTTTATTATTAAGAAAGTTTGTTCGAAGTTGTCTGAACGCATACTCCGAATTAGTTTTTAGAATCGTAATCATGCTACGCGAACGTATACATAATCACGATTATAAATTAAAAGCACGCCTAAAGTATACTAGCAGTATGACTTCATATTTTAGAGACAGATACTTCTCCATAAAGAGTGAAGGTAGGTAGCCAAATGATTAGAAGCAACGTATTTCAACTTCAAAAATGTATACTACCAAAGAGCGCATAAAAAAAATGAAATATCACCATATCATTCAACCTTTTCCTAAATCACCCAAAAGGCAAACACCACTAACACTTTAGGTTGGACTTCCCTCAAATTAAAGCGTGGATCTTCTATTTACAACGATCGCAAATGATTAAAAAGGAAGAAGCTAATCAGATTTAGTGGCTAACAGCTTATTAACAAATAAAACCAGGAGGAACCACTTTATATTAAAAAAAAACAGAAGAAAAGCATGTTCCCTCGTCTCAAATAAGATCGACTAGTATCACATATCACAGAACTGAAAACCCATTGCAGCTGAACATATCATGATCCAAATTACAAAGGATTATTATCACTTTGCAAACCCAATCTTATAATCCACATTAATTAAATACATAGAATGATAAATATTGTCACAAAATATATATAGATTTTGAAAGACAACAAGATTCCATATATCCATGTCAACTACTATTCCACAAAAAAGAGGGCAGATGTAAACTGGAACACGAAGAAGGCAAAGATGAAGAGCTTACCTATTGAAAGCAACGAAACAGTTCGAAATACCCAAACAAAGCCGGACGTGAATCGGAATGGCTTCACTCAACGGAAAATCACGATTGAACAAGACCTCAGACCACAACCTTCGATGACCTCGAAGCTCGCCGGAAACTTCGAACGAATCTCATGCGACTCAGCCTCAATCGTACTCCATTGAAAAACCAAAGATCTTTATGCGTGTGTGCGTGTGCGTTTATTCAGAAATGAAGAAGAATATAAATAACGGAAGGTCGTTTGGTTTTGGTTAAGGAACAACAGAACGATGGAGGAAGATTCTATGTCTTCTGCGGCTGTTTTCGTTGCCTAAGGGTTTTTAGAATTAGTTATGTCTTTGTGATAAAGAAGATAAAAAATCTCACGGGGATACTTGGTTCTCTGTCGATGAAGAGGTGAGGGAGTCTGGTAGGTGGTTTGAAATCCGGTGACTTGGGGTGGGGTGTATGAGGAAGACGAAGTCAGGGGTAGGTCGTTTGGAGAAGACGAAGTCAGGGGGTGGGTTCGTGTATTGCGGCGCTCCTATAGATTTTAGATGTTATCTTTTGTTGGTCTCGGGTCTTTTTACAGGTTTAGGTTTTAGGGTTACATTTTGTGTATTTTGTCAATTGGTCCCTAGGTATTTTTGTGTTAGTTCTTAGGGTCTTTTTATTTATTTTATGTTCCAAAGAAGAGTCTAGAAGGGTCCCTAGGGTTGACTTAAGGGGTATTGGGTATTGGGCCAAGAATTGAGCTTTAAAACTCTTAAAATTGTGGTCTAGCACCTTAATTGACTCCTTTTAAAATAAGATAAAAATACTACACAATACAAAAGCTAACATAAAACTCTTTTGTTTTCGAAATTATATAAAGATAAAAATAAGGTACTATTTTTTTGTATTTTTTAAATTTATGAAAAATACATAAACTGTCACGCCCCAAAATTCGAGGGGCGCAACCGGCGCTCAACCGAGTAAACCTGCCCGAGCAAGCCTATTAGGTCTCATTCTACCCAACTAACTCATGAATAAATAGGAGATGGACTCCATTAATCAAATTCTATTAACGTATAATTAACGATTTCCATTTCATTTGTATTAGCAACTTCATTCGCCACTTTAAAGGTATTACAAGTTATATACATCATTACCAAACATCAATATTTCT
>MU664558.1:36379-53761 GCA_026770625.1 Nicotiana glauca
TCATATAATCTTTCATACAATTTCCAAAACATAGATTAGTGCATTTCTGTCACATGTTCACCACTGTTCTCAATACCACCGCTATCTAGAGTGGGGTCCGGTCACGACCCGACCGGCTAAGTCACCTCATTGGAGGCATTACTCTCAATCAATATTCCATTTCCCTTATCCGGAATTCAATATCAGCACATTACCACCATGTGTGCGGCATGGTGTCCGATCATGACCCGATCGGTTAGGTCACCTCATTGGAGGCATTACTCCATTCTCATGAGTCAACTCCTTCATTAGTCGCGATTGAACAAGACCTCGGACCACGACCTTCGACGACCTCGAAGCTCGCCGGAAACTTCAAACGGATCTCATGCGACTCAGCCTCAATCGTACTCCATTGAAAAACCAAAGATCTTTATGCGTGTGTGCGTGTGTGTTTATTCAGAAATAAAGAAGAAGATGAATAACAGAGGGTCGTTTGGTTTTGGTTAAGGAACAACAGAATGATGGAGGAAGATTCTATGTCTTCTGCGGCTGTTTTTGTTGCCTAAGGGTTTTTAGAATTAGTTATGTCTTTGTGATAAAGAAGATAAAAAATCTCACGGGGATACTTGATTCTCTGTCGATGAAGAGGTGAGGGAGTCTGGTAGGGTGGTTTGAAATCCGGTGACTTGGGGTGGGGTGTATGAGGAAGACGAAGTCAGGGGGTAGGTCGTTTGGAGAAGACGAAGTCAGGGGGTGGGTTCGTGTATTGCGGTGCTCCTACAGATTTTAGACGTTATCTTTTGTAGGTCTCGAGTCTTTTTATAGGTTTAGGTTTTAGGGTTACATTTTGTGTATTTTGCCAATTGGTCCCTAGGCCTTTTTGTGTTAGTTCTTAGGGTCTTTTTATTTATGTTATGTTCCAAAGAAGAGTCTAGAAGGGTCCCTAGGGTTGGCTTAAGGGGTATTGGGTATTGGGCCAATAATTGGGCTTTAAAACTCTTAAAATTGTGGTCTAACACCTTAATTGACTCCTTTTAAAATAAGATAAAAATACTACACAATACAAAAGCTAACATAAAACTCTTTGTGTTTTCGAAATTATATAAAGATAAAAATAAGGTACTACTTTTGTATTTTTTAAATTTATGAAAAATACATAAATTGTCACGCCCCAAAATTCGAGGGGCGCGACCGGTGCTCAACAAAGTAAACCCGCCCGAGCAAGCCTATTAGGTCTCATTCTACCCAACTAACTCATGAATAAATAGGAGATGGACTCGATTAATCAAATTCTATTAACGTATAATTAACGATTTCCATTTCATTTGTATTAGCAACTTCATTCGCCACTTTAAAGGTATTACAAGTTATATACATCATTACCAAACATCAATATTTCTGTTTTAGTTTCCAATACCCGACACTACCCACAACCTATCTACGGAGCCTCTAAATATGACTGAAGAATAATACAGAAATGCCGGCAACAAGGCTCCGGCTATACCTTACACAAATAAAAAAAAATACGACTCCGGGAAGAACAGCGGCATGAGCCACGCAGGGCCCCGAGGGGAAAGGGGCTCACGAATACTGCTGACGGAAAGTGGAGGAGGTGCTACTGCCGGTGGACTGGAGTGCCTGCTATATAACCACCTACAATCATAACACGAATGTAGCGCCCCCAACAAAAGGGACATCGGTACATTTGAATTGTCCTGGTATGTATAACTAAACACCATTTTACTAGAAAGAACTATCAAACAGGTACAAGTAAATAACATAGGTAAATCAAAGATTCAATTCATATAATCTTTCGTACTATTTCCAAAACATAGATTAGGGCATTTCTGTCACATGTTCACCACTGTTCTCAATACCCCGCTATCTAGAGCGGGGTCCGGTCACGACCCGACCGGCTAAGTCACCTCATTGGAGGCATTACTCTCAATCAATATTCCATTTCCCTTATCCGGAATTCAATATCAGCACATTACCACCATGTGTGCGGCATGGTGTCCGATCATGACTCGATCGGATAGGTCACCTCATTGGAGGCATTGCTCCATTCTCATTAGTCAACACCTTCAATCTTTTATTCCACACATATCATAACAATTCCTGGGCACTCATGGCCACCCTCATCATATCGTTTTCCCTTTTCAATATTTTTTTTACAAGTTGTGATCATAGACACATATATCAAAGATAATTCAAGTTGCAATCACAGGTAAGTAAGCACATAGCTAGCATGAATAATTCTTTGTTTCGATATTGGCTTATAGCCCAAGTATTTCAACACATAACTATACTTTTTCATCATTCTCTAATTATCAAGATTGGTACATTATTCACATTAAGGCACATCCTTCACGAATATGTATAGATATATGCAAATCAATTTATGCGTAATAACAATCAATACACTGACCAATTCATCTCTTACCATACTTTCGCAGATGACAACGGAGCTCAATTTCTAAAAAAAGGGGGTTTTAGCCATACATACCTCAATAAAGCTTTCCTTACTCTTTTACAAATTTTCGGAACTCTTAGCACTTCGATCTATTGAGTAAGAATTACAAATTAAATCGAGAATTAGAGATGAGATTGAGACTCTAGCTTGGTTCAAGCATATTGACAAACCCTAGAGGTGCAGTGTAATCTTAGGCACCTTTTTGAGAGCAATTATATCATTTTATACCCCTCTTTAATTCACCACCTCCCACTACTCTAAGGTTTTATATGCATGCAAGGAATCCATTGTTATACCCATGAATCACCTCACTAGTGACCCCTTATATCTGAGAATAAAACAAATAAGAGTTGGGGTGATGAAGTCTTACCTCTTGAGATGAAGGTCTAGGGGTCTTCACTTGATTTTCTTCAAGGATTTAGCCATATCTTATGGAGTAATTTGATGGGGAGACTTTCCCTCTCTAAAAACCCTCTCTCTCCCTCTAGAATTGTTCAGAAAGATTCTTAAAATGAGCTATAACACCGGATATACTAGGGAGGTCGGGTTAAAAATTAGAAAATTGGAGCCTCGAGTCAAATATACGATCGCATTTGCGATAACAGAGTAAACATGTGGTCCGCAAAATGCTCCCCAGAAACCGGACACTCTGACTCAATCTATGGACCGCAAAATGCTCCCCAGAATTTGGACACTCTGACTCAGTCTGCGGTAAGAATGTGGTCCGCATTCACGTTCTGCAGTCGCAAAGTGCACCGCAGAACTGACCCTTGCAAAATTCAAAGGAAAATATGCGACGACTATGCAGTCTGCATTTCAATTATGCGATCGCATTTTTGACCACATAGCTAACTTCAATTTTAACCAACATTCTGACTAACTCCGCGGCAGATATACGGTCCGCATACCTGATTTCTAACACATGCTCCTAACTTGGCACCACGGGATCCGGGTTTTCGAGTAGGGATTTCACGGGGCCTTACATAAACTAAATTTTTTTTGTGATTTTCATTTTTCTTGTAATAAAATAAAGTAAAACAGTCAAAATAAGTTGAAATAGCTATATTAGGCCTAAATTAAGTATTTACGTGATAAAATATAAAAAATCTTGGGGAAGGTCAAAAATCACATGTCTACACCCATACCTCCACAAAACATCCCAAAGCAACCCGCTCCTCACCACCACTATAATACTTTCCATACTCCCAACAATGCTACACCGCCCCTCCAGGAACCTTTGAACTCCACAAATGACCACTGCCACACCCAACACAACACCCCCATCTACGTGGAGACCGTGCCACAATCCACCCGGTCCATCTCAAGCACACCCGAGTCCGATGATAAGGACTTGCTCATCATTAATCTAGCCGAAGAGCTTAAGAAGTTGACCACCAGAATTCAAGGCGTTGAAGGAAGTAAGGCAATTGATGGGCTAAACTATGAAGATCTATGCATACAGCCCGATGTCGAACTGCCCGAGGGGTACAAACCTCCCAAGTTCGAAATGTTTGATGGTACAGGGGATCCTAGGTTTCACTTGAGAACATACTGTGACAAGCTGGTCGGAGTGGGAAAAGACGAGAAGATCCGCATGAAACTTTTCATGAGGAGCCTGAAAGGAGATGCTCTATCTTAGTACATTAGCCAAGACCCGAAGAAGTGGTCAAACTGGGTAAGTATGGCCTTCGACTTCATGGACAGATTTAGGTTCAATATGGAAAATGCACTAGATGTGTTTTACATTTAGAATTTAAAGAAGAAACCCACAGAAACATTCCACGAGTATGCCACTCGTTGGAGATCAGAGGCTGCAAAGGTTTGACCTGCTTTCGGGGAAGAACAAATGAACAAGTTTTTCGTCCGGGCTCAAGATCCGCAATACTATGAAACACTGATGCTGATCGAGAACCATAAATTTTCTAACATCATCAAGCTAGGAGAAAGAATCGAGGAGGGTATGAAGAGTGGTATGGTTACGAACTTTGAAGCCTTGCAATCCACCAATAAGGCTCTACAGTCTGGTGGTACGGCCAATAAAAGGGATGTGGGCCTAGTGATGGTTGCACAGAGAACCAAATCACTTGTCAAATACCAAACTTATCCCGTGCCTCCACTTACATATCAGCCACTCCAAATTACCAAGCACCCTCGCCTTCCTACCAAACTCCCCCGCCTACTTATCAGTCACCTCCACCTCCTACATACTAACCTACTTCACCAAGATATTTCCAACCCGTACACGTATGCCAAGCCCACTATCAATCACCTCCCCCTCGCCAAAACTTTCCTAGACCCCGACTAAATTTTGATTGCAGACCTCCCAAACAGTATACTGCCATTGCTGAACCAATCGATCAGCTGTATGAAAGACGCTAAGCATCTAGTTATGATGCCCCTATCCCTTCTATAACCCTTAAAAACCCTTCCCAACAGGTCAACCCAAATAAAACATGCGCATACCATTCTAGCATGAAGGGGCATACCATTGATGAATGCCGCTCCTTGAAGGATAAGATCCAGGCTTTGATGGACAACAAGATCATCGTGGCAAAAGAGCCTGCTCTAAATGTCCACAATAATCCTCTACCAGACCACAAAGGAGGAAGTGTTCACATGATTGAAATAGAGGAGGATTGGGATCCCAAAGGATCAATCGGTTTGATCGCAAAAGGCGACGATCTAAAGAAACCAACAATCACCCTTAATCCAATTGTAGTCCAGATTCGGCCTTCTGGAGATGCCGAGGTGAACATGTCTATACCACTTGAGTTTGAAACACCAGCCTCTGTGAAGACGTCAACACCAATTGAGGTCGAGTTTGGGTACCCAAAGGCGCCTGAGCCATTTGAAGTTAATGTATTACCTTCCAAAGCAAGGGTGCCCATCCCGGTAGCAATGATAGCCGTAACACCATTCCGCACAAAAGCCATAACATGGGACTACACAGCCGAGGCAAGAAAGAAAGAGAAAGCCAAGTTTAGGGAAGCAGTTGCAGCACAGGGTATGACAAGGACCGGCAGGGTTTACACCCCAGAACACTTGGCTGAGTCAAGTAAGCAGACCTCTGGTCGAATAACCATCACTGAAACTGGGCCCGATGATCTCCGGAGAAAGATACAAGCGAAGGAATACTCAGTCATTGATCAGCTGAACAAAACACCGGCACAAATTGATATCCTTCCTCTGCTACAGAGTTCTGACGCACACAAGAATGCCTTGTTAAGAGTCCTGAGTGAGGCACATGTACCAAGCAACATCACCAGTGGAGAGATGGCTAACATGGTAGGCCAGGTATTGGAAAGTCACAAAATCACTTTTCATGAAGATGAGCTTCCATCGGAGGGATTAAGTCACAACAAGGCATTGCACATCACCGTGCAGTGTGAAGATTATTTTATCACTAGGATCCTGGTCGATGGGGTGTCCAGTCTCAACATTTGTCCGTTGGTAACACTCAGGACCTTGGGAAAGGGGTTGCATGAAATCAAGGACACAGCCATCAATGCTAAAGCTTTCGACGGTTCTCAGAGGCCCACTATTAGGGAGATTAGCCTATGTTTGCAAATGGGGCTCACTTGGTTTGATGTTGACTTTCAAGTGATAGATGTGCCAGCATCTTACAATGTATTGTTGGGACGACCGCGGATTTACATTGCGGGGGTCGTGGCATCAATACTACACCAGGTAGTAAAGTTTGAGTGGAGTCACCAAGAGGTGATCATCCACGGCGATGGTAGCAATCCATATACAGTCACCAGACCATCCCAACAATTGGAGGAAGAAGAAGGATAGGCAGGAAAACTTACCACCACATTGAACAATTCAACACCGTCGATAAGGATAAGTGGTGGGATAAAAAATTGAAAGCATACTGAACTGGAGCAGGTATGAACCTGACAAGGGACTTGGCAAGAATCTCCAAGGAATCGCTAAGCCCGTCAAGCTCAAGAAGCAAGGCACCACTTTCGGTTTGGGATATGAGCATACTTGGAAAGAATTCAACGAATGGTTGCCACCCTGGCACGGCCCTCACTATCCATTGGAGTAGCCGATACCTAGTTTGGAGCAGACCTTCAAACCGGCCGAGGTCATCTATAGGTCAGAAGAAGAAGAAGCCCTAGCAACAATGAAAAATTTGTTCCTAGAAAATGAGGATATGGATTGTTATGTCATTCTCGAGGAGGAGGGGGAGGAAGGCCCTTCCATACAGGCAGTAAGTAGAGGAGCACGCCTCAGTAACTGGATCATCAGAACTACCAGAGCCCGGCGTGCCTCGGGGTAACAAGGCTGAACAAGCACCATACACTATTTTATTTTACTAGTTTACTTTTCTTTCGCATTTTATTTTTTGCAAGAAAGAGCTCCAATGTTCAAAACATTTATGGAATTTATCAAAACATTTAAATTTTCTTATAAATCTTACTCTTATTATTCTCTCATTACTTTACTTATACAGCATTACTATTACTTATCTTGATGAACCAATGACTGTGACACGCAACGAGATAACGCAACAAACGGACATAGATTCAGGGGAAGATGATATACCGGAAGAGATTGTTAGGGAAGTTGAGAATTTTGAGAATATACCCAAGTCCAACCTGGATGAAATTGAGATTGTTAACTTGGGAGATGCAAAAAATGTCAAATAAACTCGCATTAGTGTTCATTTTTCACCATCAGAGAAGCAAGAGTATACAGAGTTTATAAGAGAATATGAGGATATATTTGTCGGGTCGTACAACGACATGACTAGTCTGAATACATCTATTGTGGCTCATAAACTGCCGACTGATCCAGCCTGTCCGCCAGTGAAACAGAAGCTCAAAAAATTCAAGCCAGATATGAGTTTGAAAATCAAAGAAGAGGTCACTAAGCAGGTCAAAGCTAAGGTTCTCAGGGTAGTAAAATATCCAACGTGGTTAGCCAACATCGTGCTGGTGCCAAAGAAAGATGGGAAGGTTAGAGTCTGTGTCGACTACCGGGATCTCAACCGAGCCAGTCGAAAAGACAACTTCCCCTTGCCAAATATACACATCCCGATTGACAACTGCGCTAAGCATGAGCTACAGTCATTTGCTGATTGTTTTGCTGGGTATCATCAGATCTAGATAGATGAATAAGATGCTAAGAAAACGACATTCATTATGCCGTAGGGGATGCATTGCTACAAGATGATGTCGTTTGGGTTAAAGAATGCAGGGGCCACCTACATGAAGGCTATGACTACCATTTTCAACGATATGATACACAAGGATATTGAAGTATATGTGGATGATGTCATCATCAATTCCAAAAAAGCCACCTATCACATGGAAGATCTAAGGAAGTTTTTCAACAGACTAAGAAGATACAACCTGAAACTGAATCCCGCAAAATGTGCATTTGGGGTTCCAGTAGGAAAATGGCTTGGGTTTATTGTGAGTCGCCAGGGAACAGAATTGGATCCATCAAAGGTCAAAGCTATTCAAAAATTGCCACTGCCAAAGAACAAGAAAGAAGTAATGAGTTTCTTGGGGAGACTTAAATACATCAGCTGATTTATAGCACAATCTACCATTATCTGTGAGCCGATCTTCAAGATGTTGAAAAGGACGCCGCTACCAAATGGACCGATGATTGTCAAAAGGCTTTCGATAAAATCAAGGAGTGCTTGTCAATGATATGTAATCCAGGGTTTCAAACCCTCAAGAGAGCATTTACAATCATTACTTACCTCGAATCGGCAAAATCTCTAGCTCACGACGCCTTTGCCCCTCAAATAGGCCTCCACGCGCGTCGAATCTATCCAAAATCACAGTGTATACATCACAATATGCTAAGGTAACAAAGCCCAAGCAAAAACAATCAATAACTGGCACAAATCCCGAAATTCCCAAAACCTGAACCCCGGTCCCACTTCTCTAAACTCAGAAATTTTCACATTATTAGATTCCTCATCTCCCCACGAGTTCATACATATCAAAAGTTCTCAAATCCAACCTCAAATTGTCCTTCAAATCCCAATTCAAAAGTCCAATTTCTCAAGCCCTAATTCTTCAATTTTAGGCTTAGTTTCCATGAATTTCTAGGTGGATTCCACAATAAAAATGAGTTTTAAGTTCAAAAATCTTATCTCCAGGTGTTATCTCTTGAATCCCTCTTCAATTCCTTTCAAGAAGCTCCAAAATCGCCCAAAAATGGTGAAAGTTAGCTCCAAAATTGCGGACATGAGCTATTAAAACATTCTGCCCAGCTTTAAAAGCCTTCTTCGCGAACGCGGTCCATCTTTCGCGAATGCGTAGCACAAAGTTACGCTTACCATCTTTTACCTTACGCGAACACACTGCTTCCATAGTTTGAACTTCGCGAACGCGCTGAACATTTGACCATCAGCTCTAGAACCTCTTTCGCGATCGCGTATCCACACTCGCGAACGTGATGCAGCCTCTCTCAAACCTTCGCGAACGCGGCATAGAGCCTCACAAACGCGATGCTCATGAACCCAGGCCCTTCGCGAATGCGAGATCCCCTTCGCAAACGCAAAGGCCAAAAATGCCTGCAACAGACTTGCAATTTTATCTGAAGTTCTCTAAACATGCAATTGATTCGCTTAGCCTCCCGAAACATACTCGAGGCCCTCGGGACTTCAACCAAACCTACCAAAATAACCCATAACATCAATCAAACTTGTTCCAATCATCAAAACACCTCAAACAACATCAAATTACTCAAAACTCATCGAATTCAAGCCTAAGTTTCCAAGACCCTCTAAAATACACTTTAGATCAAAACCCCGACCAAACGACGTCCGAATGACCTGAAATTTTGCACCTACATCTCAAATGACATAAAGAAGCTACAGCAACTCTCAAAATTCCATTCCGACCCTCGGATCAAAATCTCACCTATCAACCGGAATTCGCCAAAATACTAACCTTGCCAATTCAAGCCAAATCCTTCCACAGACTTCCAAAATGCATTCCGTTCGCGCTCCTAAATCATAAATCACCTAACGGATCTATCAAAATCATAAAAATTCCAATCCGAGCTCGTATACAAATAAGTCAACTCTTGGTCAAATCTTTCAAATTCAAAGCTTTCAATTGAGACTGTTCTTTCAAATTCATTGCTATTTTCCTGAAAACCAAACCAACGATCTACATCAGTCAAAATGCATCACATGGGGCAAGTCATGCCCGAGAACTGGCGATCAAAGTGGAAAAGCTCAAAAATACAGGTCAGGTCGTTACACTTATATTTGTAACTCTTATTTGTCTATTTGTTGTTTGCACTAAAAGTCACAATTATAGTATGGCCGGGAACCACACTAGTGGATCCCGATGGGTGTCTAGCACCTTCCCCTCGAGATAATTTCAAGTCCTTACCCAATATCTAGTTTTCTAAATCAAAGTTCTTCTTAGTGTCCTAATGCACTTAACCATTAGGTGGCGACTCTTCAATCCAAACCCAATTCCCAAAAGGAAACGAGTTTTCTGCCCAAATGTCATAAACCCAATTTTGCGAGAAAAAGGGGGTATCGATGGGTATCACTGCTTCAGTACCATATATCAACAAATAAGGAGTTACTAAAGTGCGAACAGTAGTGTGATAACCCAACAAAGCAAAGGGCAACTTTTCATGACATTGCTTGGAACCTTGCACCATTTTCCAAAGTATCTTCTTTATATTCTTGTTGGTCGCCTCAACAGCTCCATTTGCCTTGGGGTGATACAGAGTGGAATTTTGATGCATGATATTAAACTTTTGACATACTTCTTTCATCAAATGACTGTTAATATTAGCACCATTATCTATGATGATCACATTTGGGATTCCAAACCGACAAATGATATTCGAATGAACGAAATTGACCACTACTTTCTTGGTCACAGATTTGAAATTCTTAGCTTCAACCCACTTAGTGAAATGATCGATGGCCACCAGAATAAACCTGTGCCCATTTGATATAGCGGGCTCAATTGGTCCAATGACATCCATGCCTTAAGCAATAAAGGGCCACGATGCAAACATTGTATGCAACTCATATGACAAAGAAACAATCAAGTCTCCGTGTACCTAGCTAATTCAATCTCGTTCCATGGTGAGCCAATAATACCCTGGTAAGAATTTTCTTTTCTAGAACATACCCACTCATATGTGGCCCTCAAACCTCAGAGTGCACTTCTCTCATGATAGTCGTGGCTTGTTTTGCATCTATTCACTTCAATAGCCCAAGATCTGGAGTTCTTTTGTACAAAATTCCCCCGCTCAAGAAAAATCCACCAGCCAAACACTGAATTGTTCTCTTTTGATCACTTGTGGCTTGTATCGGATATATCCCCATCCTGATGTATTCCCTGATATCATGGAACCATGGTTCACCATCAAGTTCTTCATCAACCACATTGCAATAGGCATGCTGATCACGAACTTGAATGTGTAGAGGGTCAACATAAGTTTTGTCTGGATGGTGCAACATTGACGCCAAGGTAGACAAAGTATCAGCAACCTCATTATGGATCCTTGGAATATGCCTAAATTCTATTGATCGAAATCGTTGACAAAGATCATGCAAACATTACCGATACAGTATAAGCTTTAAATCTCGAGTCTCACATTCTCCTTGAATCTAGTGCACCAAAAGGTCTGAGTCTCCCAATACCAAGACTTCCTGGATTCCCCTATCTACCGCTAACCTTAAACCCAGAATGCATGCCTCGTACTCAGCCATGTTATTAGTATAATAGAAATGACGTTGAGTCGTAACAGGGTAGTGATGCCCTGTTTCAAAAATAAGCACTGCCTCTATTCTGACACATTTCGTGTTAGCGACTCCATCAAAGAAAAGTTTCCAAACTGGCTTTTCATCCTATTCTACCTCATCAATATGTATCACCTCTTCATCAGAAAAATAAGTCCTTAATGGCTCATACTCTTCATCTACTGGGTTCTCGACCAAATGATCGGCCAATGCTTGCACTTTCATCGCGATCCAAGTCACATAGATGATGTCAAACTCTGTGAGCAAAATCTGCCACTTTGCAAGTCTTCCTGTGGGGATAGGCTTCTAAAATATATACTTAAGAGGATCCAGACGAGAAATGAGGTAAGTAGTGTAGGACGACAGATAATGCTTCAACTTTTGTGCCACCCAAGTCAAGGCACAACATGTCCTTTCAAGGTAGTGTACTTAACCTCATACGATGTGAACTTCTTGCTGAGATAATAGATGGCTTGCTCCTTCCTGCCAGTGATGTCATGTTGATCCAATACATAGCCAAACAAATTTTCCAAGACTGTCAAATAAAGAATTAAAGGCCTCCCGGGTTCCGGCGAGACCAACACATGTGGGTTTGACAAGTACCCCTTGATCTTATCGAATGCTTCCTGCACTCATAAGTCCATTTGACCGTTGTATCCTTCTTGAGCAACTTAAAGATGGGCTCACAAGTTGTTGTGATTTGAGCAATAAACTTGTTGATGTAGTTTAACGCCCCAGCAGACTCATCACCTCAGTCTTGTTCCTTGGATGTGCAATTCTTAGATAGATTTGATCTTTGACGGGTCCAACTCAACGCCTCGATGACTGACTATGAATCCCAATAGTTTTTCAGATGGAACACCAAATGCGCACTTGGTAGGGTTAAGCTTAAGATTGTACATGCGGAGCCTCTGGAAAAGTTTCCTCAAATATCCGACATGGTCGGCCCGTTGCTTTGTCTTTACGATCACATCATCTGCATAAACCTCAATCTCGTTGTGTATCATGTCATGGAACACATTAGTCATTGACCTCATGTAAGTTGCCCCACTATTTTTCAAACCAAATGGCATTACCCAGTAGCAATAAGTTCCCCATGGTATGAGGAATTCTATCTTTTCTGCATCCTTTTCATCCATCAAAATCTAGTGGTATCCCACATAGCAATTCACAAAAGAACCGATCTCATGCTTGGCATAGTTGTCAATCAAAATGGGGATATTTGGCAATGGAAAATTATCCTTTGAAATTTCTTTGTTGAGATTACAGTAATCGACGCACACCCTGGTCTTGCCATCCTTCTTTGGCCCTAGCACAACATTAGCTAACCAATTAGGGTATCGCGTGGCTCGAATGACCTTTGCGTTCAACTGCTTTGTGATTTCTTCCTTGATCTTCACACTCGTGTCAGTTTTGAACTTCCTTAACTTCTGCTTGATGGGAGGGAATGTCGGGTCAGTGGGTAATTTGAGAACCACCAAGTCAGTACTCAGACCCGGCATGTCGTCATATGACCATGCAAAAATATCTTTATATTCAAACAGTGCTTTGATTATTTCTTCCCTGATTTGTGGTTCCAAATGTACACTTATCTTGGTTTCCCTGATATTATCCGGATCCCCTAAATTGATTGCCTCAGTTTTATTCAAATTAGGCTTGGGTTTCTCTTTAAAGTGACTTAGCTCTTTACTAATTTCTTGAAGTTCTTCATCTTCATCATATTCTATTTCATCATCACACTCTATTTCTTGGATTATTATTTCATAGTAAGATTGACTTTTAAGACTTGGCTGAAGATTCCTCATGCATGTCATGTCGTTGAAACCAGCATAAAAAGAACTGTACAAAGAAAGAAAATAAAATGACACTATCAGGAGTAATGGAAAAGGGAAACTGTATTTCATTAAAATTAAAGGATAGAAGGGTTTGTACATAAACATACGGAAAATAAAATCTAAATTACAACCCTGGAATAATCCAGATAAACTGAAAGGAAAACAAAGCAAACTACCAAAACTCCTTATGGGTATGGAGAGGCATCCCAATTGTTAATCTTCACTTTTGGCCCAACAAACTGCACATCCACTTTGCTGGAACCTTCCCCAATTTCTACCATGTTCACTTCATCAAACAAACTCTGGAACCTTTTAACCAATTCCTCATCAAAACCAACTACAGGCCTTGGAACTGTTGTCACTGGATGCTTCACAGCCCCTTTCTTCATGAAAGACCTGGAGAGATGTGGGACTGGCTTAGGGAGCGACCATGCCTTCTTTTTTAACTCTCGAGCCTTCTTCACATCATCCCCTGTAGGCTTGAACCCCAGACCAAATGTGCCCAGATTTTCACGCAAGGACATTGGTTGCATGATACCTTGCAGAGATTCACCCAGACCCTTGCCCGGCATAAAACCATTTTTCAACATCTCGGTTGCTACCATGGCGATTGCAGAAGCTAACTTTGGACCCCGGATGTATTCCCCTTTCAGAACCTTTTCAACGAACACCGCTTCGGACACTTGATAGACCTATTTCCCTTATCCTCTTCAGCTTCAATAAAAAGGATGGAGGTATCATTGAAAGCACATAAGTTCTCATCGCCATGTACGACGATTTCTTGTCTATCCCATTCGAACTTTACCATCTGATTTAAAGAGGACGGAACCACCTTAACAACATGTATCCAAGGCCTACCCAACAGAAAATTGTAAGAAACAACCATATTTAGTGCTTGAAACTCCATGGTGAATTCGACTGGTCCTATAGTCAACTCGAGCGTGATGTCACCAACAAAGTCTTTTCCTCCTCCGTCAAAACCTCGGACGCATATGTTGTTATTGTGAATCCTCTCATCATCAACTTTTAACTTGTTTAGAGTAGAGAGAGGGCAGATATTTGCACTGGAACCATTGTGAAGTAACACCCTTATGACCACAGACTCTTCGAATTTCACTGTGAGATAGAGGGCTCGATTGTCTTTCGTACCCTCCAGAGGCAAATCATCATCAGAGAATATGATCCGGTAAGACTCAAATATATTATTGGCAATATTCTCCAGATGGTTCACAGTGATTTTGTCAGGGACATGATCTTCGTTCAGAATCTTCATCAGGGCGCGACGATGCTCATCTGAATGGATCATCAATGATAACAGGGAAATCTGAGCAGGAGTCTTTCTCAACTATTCTATGATGGAGTAATCTTGTACCTTTATTTTTCTCAAAAACTCCTCCACCTCTTCTTCAGTGACCGGTTTCTTCACTACTAGATTGTCTTTGAGTGTTTTAGCTTTCCTTAACTCTTCTGGGGCAAAGCATCTCCCCGAATGAGTTAAACCTTGGACCTCGTTAACTTCCTCTTTCACTTCCTTTCCCTTATAGGTCATTTTCACTCGCTCATAGTTCCATCGGGCAATCTTGGTAATAGCTACCGACAGCTGGGTTACAGGTTTGATAATGATAAGGTCCGTGCGATCACCCTCCATAATTATGACTGGTTTACTTGCGGCCCTCGGCAGGATCACCTTTGGCTTTTCTTGATTTGCTATAACATCACTTGGGGAACTCTTTTCAACTACCACAACTGGACCTCTTGGACATCATTCTCTTTCTCTGCCCTCAGTTCATTCTGAACTTGATTTACCGTCAACTCATTCTTTTCTGCTACCAACGGATCTTGCAGTACTTTTCCATTCCTCAATAACATTGTATTTATTGTTTCCTTTGGATTCCTTTCGGTATCCGTAGGGAGGGTTATTGGAGACCTCTCAGACAACATACTAAAAATCTGCCCCACTGTCACACCTCCTTTTTACATACCCGAAGGTAGCACAAGGGAGTTTTTCCAATTTACGTGACATTATTCGAAATAAAATTATTTATTCATTTTTATTCAGAGTCGCCACTTGGGATGGTTTTTTTTCTGGTGTCCCAAGTCATCAATTTTTTAAAATACCAAATCGAGAAAAATTTGACTTTCCTTTCAAAGTCTGCGTACTAGAAATTTTGAATAAGGAATTCTGTTAACCCGAAGGAAGGTGTTAGACACCCCCGGATTCCGTGGTTCTAGCACAGTTGCTTTAAACTATCATAATTGGCCTATTATCTGATTTTAATACATGTTTTAACCTATGATATAATTTTAACTTATTAGTCGCTTTTAATTAATTTTAGGAAGATTCAACGTTATCTAAAACACATCTTCGGACCACGCCACATGAAATGCACCTGCGATCCATGACACATTTTATTTAACGTTGTTCAGATTTGGATTTGGGTCACATGAAATGCACACCCGAGTTCAGGAAAGTAATTTTTAAATAGCGCTCCTAAAGCAACTACGCACTTCGAATTTGCGAGGGTCATGGAAAATTCAACTAAATGACACGCCTCGATTCCTAATGATTACCATTAATTAAGTGTGGGCCATGCGTTTTGGAATTTTATTTGCATGGCACGCCTCAAATTATTTCAAATGGCTTTATTATTCGAAGCTGTTATAATCGGGTTACATAAAATACACCCCGGAATTTCAAAAATAGGTATCATGATTATGTCATGGAAATCGTACCCATAGTCATGATGATTTTATTATTAATCACGCCTAAAGCAAGCTACGATGTTCATGATTATTTATCTACTACGTTTGAGATTTGGAAAGGCATTTGATTATGAATATGACATTAAAGACAGCATTGGATACTTAAGGTTGCTCGAAACACATGGTGCATATTAAAATTGGTTGAAGAGAATTATGGAAACAAATATAAATCCAAAACAATGATGCGCAGGAAAGAGTAATTTCGACATTAATAAACGTCACAAAGCACATCATAAGACAATAGAGTCAGGCTTGTTTTAAATATACAATGACATTAAGGCAAAAAAAAATTTGGCTCAAATAAAGGGATGGCGATTCTCACAAGAAAAGTAGAATTCCGTGCATTTGTTATTACAGACGTAATCGCGTTTGCATGCTCAGCTGGTGCTATATTCAGCTACTATATCATGGCAGGAAATGCAGCAACTCTAAAGGAGTTAGAAACTTAAAAAAAATATAAGAAATACCACCACAAATAACATTTCCTACAAATAAACAGTTTATGCGATTTTCATTTGAATTAAAGAAGGATAAGAGCCCACAAACGGAAAAAACCTTCCATAACCAAACAAATTTGAGCACAACTTATGTGTAACATACCTCGCCACAAAAGGACTAAATTTCGAAGAAGAGGAGGCCGAATAAGTGCTTAATTCTTGTGGCCTCAGCAATAAAACCAGTAACAGCAGATAAGAAACCCTCAATCAAACATGAAACCACAGAAACTTCAAAACCTTAAACAAGAAATAATTTCCGAGAGAAGAAATGAGAATTCCTTTTGATCTGTTCGGCGAAATACAATACAGTTTCAAGTGTTTGTTCCGATATTCCGAAAAGGGGGAGGAGAGTAGTGCTTATGTTCTGGTTTTTGGGGAGGGGATTGTCTTCTTTTTCGTTGGAAAGGGCCTAAAGCAGCGCTGTTTTTTGCTTTTTTCATAGAGGAGGCTCCTTTCATCTGATCCCCTTTTTTTGTCTAGGTCTAGCTGTCACGACCCGGATTTCCCATCATCGGGAGTTGTGATGGCGCCTACTGTCGGAGCTAGGCATGCCAAGCATTTAAACATATTCGGATAACAACATGACAATAATAAAATATTGAATCTTTAAATAAAGCGGAAGTCTGTTAAAACATAAATAGCTGAAAACCCAAAATGCGGAAGTTTAACATTTCACTACCCAAGACTGGAGTCGCTACCTCACGAACCACTAAAGAGTGCCACAAATAAGTCTGAATAGAAAATACATAATGTCTGTCTCGGTACAATGAAAACAAACTGAAAATATGGAAAGGGACTTCGGCCTGCGAATGCCAGCTAGGCTACCTCGTAAGTCCCTAGACTGAAGTCAGCTCTCGATCAGTATACTGCTGTTGTGGTCCAAAAGCTGCTCCGGTATCGTGTTCTGTACAAAAAGCATAGAAGTGTAGCATCAGCGCAACCGACCCCATGTCCTGGTAAGTGCCTGGCCTAACCCCGGCGAAGTAGTGGCGAGGCTAGACAAGATTACCAAATCAACCTGTGCAGTTATATATATATATATATATATATATATATATATATATATATATATATATATATATATATATA
>MU664563.1:0-17456 GCA_026770625.1 Nicotiana glauca
TGCATTTGTCTGGCTATGGTATGACTAAGGTTAAATTATATATTCGAATAAGGGCTTTAAGTTTGTTGTAAAGGGTCTCGACCAAGATCTTAAATTTTGAAGACAATTGTTTCAGGTTTTCTAATAGAGTTAGTGTTAGTCTAGCATCAATTCGTCTCTGATTTGTTAGAGGTAAAATATTGGTTTCATATTTTTTGCTGATTTCATCAAGGTGAGTCTAGTAAGCATATTTAGTTTAATTGCAGTTAGTATGAAGTTATATTTATTATACTGGGGATAAATTCAAGAAGTTGTGACGTGAATCATTACTATCTAGTTAACGTTTCCATGATTTTCAGTTTCCAGTGTATAAATGAATACCATATGCATGTAGTTAACTTAAAATTAGTTGGGAATGGATTTCAGTTAATTTCATTCATCGTGATCTAGACAGTAGTTGTATTTTCCTCGTATGATGAATTCATTAGTTTTCTAGTAGTAAATTTAAAAGGGCATTGACTAGTGTGCTGAGTTGGGTATTTGGTCAATTTCGATTTTGTTAAAAATCAAGACATCTGTAGTAGTCATCTTTCGTGGTAAGTTTTAGTGCTAGAATTTGTTTTGAGTAATCTTACCCTCTAAGTGTAGCAGATTTGATTCAATATCTTGTTCAATTGTAATTAAAGTGTGGAATGTGTTTGTAAATATTTTAATTAGTTTTGAGTGTACTACATCTGAAATCAAGGAATACATTCCTTAAAATTGGTTCGTTAACAAATTAATGAACTTGCTCGTCCAAACAAATCCATAACTGATGACACTCGCGTTTCATATCAAAAGTAGGGAATTCTTTGAAGTTATAAACATCGTAATTTGATTTAGTTGAGTACAATCCTTTGAAATTAGAATCAAGGTGTGCCATTTAGCAAATTCCATGGTCCTCGAAAGTTGCATACGCGTAGTCATTTTAGGCGTGTTATTATAATGATCAATTTTCTTAAACTAGGGTGCACATTTATGTGACCCAAATCTAAATTTCAACGTTAGATAAAATGTGTTATGGGTTACGGATGAATTTATGTGTCGCGGTTCAAGGCATATTTTATGTGACGTTGAATTTCTCTAAAAATGAATAAAAGCGGTTAAAACTAAAATTTGCACACCGCTTCATAATTGTTTAAAATCAGATAATTAAGCCGAATATAACAGTGAGTAGCCGTGCTAGAACCACAGAACCGGGAATGGCAAACACCTTCTTTCGAGTTAACAGAATTCCTTACTCGGATTTCTAGTTTGTGTACTGTTAAACAGAGTCATTCGTTTTCTCGATTCGGGATTCTAAACCGATTCGTTGGGACACCATAAATCTCCCAAGTGGCGACTCTGATTTCTTTAAATAAGTAAATCCTATTTCGATTGTCACTTCAATTTGAAAATAACTCCTTTTATTATATCCCTTTCGGGGGGAATAGGAAAAAGGCGGTGTGATAGCTCTGCCGACTCTGCTGGGGACAAGAACCCAAAACTTTGGTTTAGGGTTCAAGAATTTGAGCTTGGTATATTTTTTGTATTTGGCTTGCTTATTATCAGATTTTCTTACATGTTTGGGACTAATGTGTAAATGTCGCTTTTTACCACTCTGATATTATGTAAACTGTACATATAAACTTTTACGAAACCCTTCTCTTCTTATCTTCGGGGATGTGCTAGTTGGTCGAGACTCATTTTTCTATTAGTTTCATACCTTTAAATAAGAAAAGAGGCCCGGACAAGTTACTAAGACGGACGATCTTGCAGGTTCCCGGTACTTAGCCCCCTCCTCAACTCGAGTTGTTCGCTAGGGTACAAAGTCTTGAACAAATACTAAGGTCTTAAACTTAGAATAACTCAGCCTCATACCAGATCCCTAGTAGGAACGTTTGTGTGCATCATGTGCATTTGAATTTGGAGGCTCAACCCAGGGTTGGTTCTGTCTAGGACAGGTGTACCAAAAAAGAAAAAAGACCATCCTGATGCTTCATAAGTACTGGTTGTGCATTTAATTGCTTCGGACCTGCATGCTGACCAGCTTTCAAATACTTGGGGGAAAAAAAAGAAAAAAAAATATAGCAGTATGAGGGTAAAAATAGTTAATTGCCTATTATAAAAAAATATAATATCCAAATAGTGTCTAAACTCTGCCCAAATTTTTTTTGAGAAAAAAAAAATAAGAAAAAAAAATTTTTGTTTTCAAAAATAGTTTATTTGTTTGCCAATAAGAATCTTGTTTTCAAAAAGAGCTTCTTTTAATGAAAAAAAAGTAGTAGTTGTTTTATTTTCCCGAACTACGTCAGTTTTATTTCACTGGATGTGAGATACGTAGGCAACCCCCATAGGGTCCAACTTCTCTTTTTGCAAACATAGCCTAAAAATAATAAATAGTTTTTATGTTGTCCTAAATAAGTTAGGTAACACCTTTGTTGTCAAAAATAGCCGAATGTTCCCGAAAGGGACGCTAGAAGGCTGATTTTGTATAAACAGACACCTTTGGTCTTTTCCAATTTTTGACCAGCTAGCGCGCACAATCTTAAAATCTTCCTTCGGAGATGCTAAAAGGTCGTATCTGGAAAACTAGGCTTTCGGTTTTAGAATTTTAGAGAAAATATGAAAAAAAAAGGGGTAAATTTTTATTTTTGAGTCGCATAGAATAAAAACAGGACTGTTTCACTTAATCACCTTAATAAATGTGCATGATGAGCATAGTCCAAAATGAACCTTTCTCTTTCATAAGTAAGATCCCTTTGGAGTTGCGGCTGTGGTGGAATGATTTAAGTTGATAAGGGAAAGATGAGGTCAAGAAATATTTGGGGGGCCTTCCCGGACTGTTGGAGATTATACCCAGGGGAGACATCATAGGGGCATTGGTCACATGCTGGGACCCTGCGCACAATGTGTTTCACTTTTCAGATTTTGAACTCAAGCCGACCTTTGAAGAAATAGCCGGGTACATTGGGAATGTTGAACTTCCTTTAAGAAATAAGTATTTGGTTGCTCCGAGAACCATAGCCGTGCACAGATTTTAAGACTCACTAAAGATAAGCAGAGAGGTACACAACCCGAACTTGGTAGCTGGGTTTTGTAGTTTACCATTCATATACAACAGATATGGTCATATAGGAGGGTTCAACAAGCCAGAGAATAAAATTTGTAGCAAAGGAAATCGCCTTAAATGGTAAGACCATAGACGTTTCGCTTTTATGGTTTCTTTCTTGGGCTCCTGGTGTTCTCGAGGAAAGACGAGAATATCGATATAAAGATAGCAGGGGTTGTCCACACTCTGCTTGCCCTAGGCCAAGGGCACACTCGCGCCTATGGTAGTAGCTGAGATTTTTCGTGCTCTCACAATCTGTAGAGCTAGGGGAGACTTATGTGAAAGGTATAATCTGTTGTTGCAAATATGGATGACCGAACACCTGTTCCACCATGCCCAGTTCATAAGCTATGAGTCAACAGACAAAATGTGTATAGAGGAATTTTATACAAGAATTTAAAGGATCAGCCAGCCTAAAGGGGTCGCAGGATGGATATCTTACTTTCGGTCTCTTGCTGCTTGCCAAGTAGAATGGACGCTGGGGTGGTTGCCTGTGGACGAGATCATATACATGCTAGCAACGGGGCCTCACTTCCTTCTGATGGGTATTTGGAGCATCCAGTCTTATGCCCCGTATCGGGTTTTGAGACAGCTCGGGAGGTGCCAGATAGTGCCAAAAGATACAGATCTCAGTGTTCGGGTAGTTGAGATTGGACCGGATGGCCAGTTCCCTGAATCAACATTTCACAAAATTTTGAATGAATGTCAAATCCTAACAGCAAATACTTGTGTACGTGATCGGGCGAAAGATGATGTGTCGCGGCGATACCTTGCTTGGTATAAAAGAGACATTGAGTTCGAAAGGCCAGCCAAGAGGCCCCATATCCAAGATTTTGTCAAATCATCACAGGAACAGTGAGACTGGTTGGCTAAAGAACGCGAATACACGGCTACAATATGCAAACTAGAGAAGCAAGCCATGGATCTGCAATTTGAAAAAGGATGTTCAAGTCGCTGTGGATGAGGGAGAAAAGAATCAGCTAACCCAAGAAAGTGAGGACCTTAAGGCTCATATCCAAAAAATGAGAATAGCTATCAGAAAACTAGAAAGGAGCCGGGCTGATCAAAAACTCATAAACGAACTAAAAGGGAAAGCCCGCAAATGGCAAGAGGACTTGGAAAATTTGAATCTAGCTTGGCAAGGATCCTGGCCAGATGGACAAGGAGTGAAAAAGAGCGGGCACTTCATATGCAGCAGATAGAAAGGGAATACAAGGGGAACGTCACTTTCTTGAAAGGAACAATAGTCACTCTTGAAGACAGGATATTCGGGTAAGCTAGAGATTTTATAGTAGATAGGAAACACTTCTATAACCTAATGGCGCAGATAGAGCAACAAATGCACAAGTTTCAAGATCAACTCTTTCATACCTCTCGAGTACTAGAAACCCGAGATAAATATATAAGATGGTTACTACAGGAAAAGAACAAGATTAGAGAAGATGTCGCGAACATCACACATTACATTGTTGCAAAATGCCGAGCGTGCGAGAACATGACCCGTACCACCTGTTTTGCAGCAGTGATGTCATTCTTCCGACAAATAATGAGCGATTTGGACATGATCCAAAGGGGTCTTGCACGAAGGCCTACGGCAAGGCCGAATAATGCCTTGCGGGCCTCAGGGAATTTAAGGCATTAATGCATTCTTAATCTTGTTTTAAGACTGTATTTTCATGTTAAAGTTTGTAAGACGGTTTATTTTCAAGTTTGCTTTGTTTCCCTTTCATAGTTTGTAACTTCTTCCAAGTATTATAGTAAGAACAATCATTTTTGTTAAAGCATTTGGCGACGTATTTTTACATCAGCCAGAACTACACATAGTCTGATTCATGTAGGGACATGATATGTAGGCAATCCAAATAAGATTCGATCACCACTAAAAAGAAGAAAATGTAAATAATGGGAAAATGAAAATAACTAAAATAAAGGAAGTTTGAGAGACGGTAAAAAGGGGCACAATTATGAGAAGTCAAAATGACGCACGCAACTGAAGCAAATGCATGATAGAAATGGTTAATTGCTTAGGTGAATTGCATCCTTAATGTGCATATACCTATTTGTTAAAAAAGCCTAACACTAACAAGATGCTCCCATTTTGTTCATTTTTAATAAACAGAACGGTGGTTGGTTTGTGGTAACTCTTCTCTACGACACATAGGCAAAAGGCAATGGCAGAGAACAATAGAACTAAGTTGGTTGATACTGATGCCCAAGAGTAGCTGGTTGAACAGGACACATGTTTGGCGGATGAGGCGAGAATGTTAAGACAACACATAATAAACATGTATCAGGCTTGGATGGTTGGGAAGGCACCACCACCGCCACCACCTGGTTTCTCAGATGTTGTCTTTACCCAAAATTTGGCATCTCCCAATAACCCTAGTAGTTCCATCACTCTTCCTCCAAGTTCTAGGAGGCTGAAGAACACTAAACAATCCTTATAGAACGTGCAAGGGATAGGTGACCAAGGCAGCATGTCTTACCAAGAGTTGTGTATACTCCCTGACGTCCACCTGCTCGTAAGGTTTAAAGTACCAAAGTTCAGCTTGAATAAGGGATATGAAGATCCGGTAGTCCATATAAGGGAATACTACAAGGAAATGAGGAATGTTGGTAAGAAAGACAATTTTCTAATGGCGTACTTCAGTAAAATCTTGACTGGGAAAGCTTTGGAATGGTATAAACGTCAAGATGTCGGCAAGTGGGATACATGAGATGACATGGCTCAGGATTTTATGCGACACTTTCAGAATAATACAGACATTGTCGCGGATCACTACTCCGTATCTTAGATAGAAAAAAAACCAAATGAAAATTTTAGCAAGTTCTAGCTCAGATGGAGTGAACAAGTTTCTTGGGACAATCTTCCCATAGAAAGAAAAGATGTTAAGTAGCCTCCATATCGACCCCGGCGATATCCTTTTAATTCTCCCAACCACTACCTCTATTTACAAAATCCCCCAAATCGTATATCACTTCCCGGACATCCTGTCCACATTGCACCATATCCCCGAGGTCCGCGATGGTACGCACTGCTGCCACAAATGACTCATCAGGCGTATCAACCACCTACCCACAAAAGATTCCAACCGAGGCCAGAGTATAAAATAAAAAGACTACTGGAAAAAGAGAATGCTTTTGGAGAATCTCATGCAAGTTTGTTTGGAAAGCTAAAGCATTTTGGCCTGATTAAGCCGCTCCTCTATTGTACTCCAGACCCATATGCAAAAGACTTTGATCCTTCTGTATGATGCATGTACCACTCTAATGTCCAAGGGCATAGCATTGAGAATTATCGTTCTTTGAAATGCTGATGCAGGAGTCAGTGGCTAAGATATTGAGTTTGGTGATTGGAAAGATGCTGCATTTCTTGGTCAACAATAGAGGAGCTTTGGTGGCTTGGTTTGTTGTCATTTCTATTGTCCAGGTTATTTAAGAGTTGTAATCTGGATATTGTCTTGTAACTCAAGCCTTTCTATCTGTTTGTTTTGTCCAGTCCTTTGGTAGTAGTATCTCATTTAGTGTCGTCTAGGTTTGTAACCCCACTTTATTTTGCTTGTTTGGTTGTTCGAATTGTTTCATCGTCTAATGCAATGTCCTGTTTTTGGTCATTTCTAGTCTTTTTCTTTTTGTCCTCCCCTCTTTATAGTTCTGTTCATGTAGACTCTAGTGACATGACATGCACACATAGTTATAGGCCTAATCTTAAAGGTTAATCATGAAGCAACTAGGAAGATGATAGGAGCACTTGAAGGAAATAAGAACTGACAAAGATCATTTGAAGCCCAGACCATGTAAAATTGAGGCTGATAAAACATAAAGAAACTTTATGTTTCATGCCGCATCAGTTGGAAATTAAAGAAAAAACTTGGCCAAATTGATAGGGGCCGTTCGTTGTAATGAGAATGAGAGTGTTTCCCAATGGTTTTATTAACAGATGAAGTAAGCAAATGTGTGAATATAGCTAACAAGACTAGCACGATCAGAAGATGTTACAAACGTTTGTTTAATCGTGTTGTTTGTTCTTGGCATGTTTTGAAGATTGGAATGACGAATGAAGTTTATTCTGCTATCTAAACACTTTATCCTTCATTACCCTTTTGAGACTTATTTTCTTTGTTTCATACCCCTCTTTCGGAATCAGTAGCAAATATTAGCAACACAAGCATGAAAGATAAGGAAAAAAAAGATAAGAGAAAAAAAAGGGAAAAAGAAAACAACAAAACAACAAAGAGAAAAGAAAGAAAAGATAAGAAAAAGAAAAAGAAAAGAAAAAATAATAATATGTGAAAAGAAAGATTATAACAACAACGAATTGGGTGAACTACATTTAACCTGATTCCTCTTAAGGATACGTAGGCAGCTTCATGGCTCGGTCATAGTGGAAGAAAAAATTAGAAATTCCCCAAGCAAGAAACTGGGGCAGAAGTTGTGATTTTTTTAAAGAAATCTGGTTGCGAATGTTATAATTTTAAAGACATGTTAATTTGTTTTGAGCATCTAATACCCTTTCTTTCTAGCCCTAACCAAAAGCCCACGTTACGGTCCAAAGAAAGACCTTTTGATGAATCTTCAAAAGATGCCAGGTCGAGCAAGTAAAAAATGATTCATACCAAGTGCAACACTCCGGTCTAAACAAGAAAAATAAAGATGAGAGAGTATTATTCGCGAAGACCCTCACGGGAACTTTAAGGCGATGAAAGCTGAAAAGAATAAAAGAAAAAATGAGAGAGTCTCATTGGTGAAAACCTTCACGAGAACCTTGAGTCGACTGTAAGGAAAGAGAAAGACCAAAAATAGAGAGACTTGATCGTGAAAACCTTTCAGGCACTACAAGTAAAAATCAGGATTATGAATCAAATTGAATAGGCAAATCATGGAAGTCCCGTTTCACGAAAAATGGGGTACGACAAGATTTGAACATCTGAATTACTTAACAGAATAGGCCGCAAGTGCATGTCACAGTAATTAGAGTTGGTGTCCACATCCGATAGGTTTCTACTTTTTAGTAGTTCTTTTATTAGGAATCATTTTTTCCTTCGTCCTTTATTCTATTCCTTTTTTCTTATTCACTCCTTCTTCTTGAGTCTGTCTGGTCAGAGCAAGTGAGAAATGACTCCAAAATTCGCCATCAACTTTCCAATTATACAAGACGAGATCAGGATAGTACATCAAGATGGTATAAGTCAGGAAAGAACAACTAAGGCACTGAGCTGGTAATAATCAACATGCTTTGAGATCCCTGCAAAATACAAAGGTTTGATCCATATCAGTTCATGGAGTGGTTGGAATAGGACATGTGGAGGATGTTGGGTGAATGGATCAAAGGTATATTCTATTATGAGATTGACAAAAAAGGGTGCACCAGTGACAAGAAACATATTCCAAGCAGAAGTCAAAGGTTATAGACCTCTAGGTCAAAGCCAGTGGCTTAAATCAGGAAAGAGCGACATGCACACTAAAGTTGGTAATAATCAAAGTGCTTTGGGGATCATATCAAACACAAAGGATGGTACATATCAGTCCAGGGGCAATGCAACAAATCAAAGATATTTGGGTGCAAATGAAGAGCGGTTTTTTCTGGTTTAAGGTTTATAAAAGAAGTGCTTAGTCAACGAACTAGCAAGGACTTCGAATGGAAATCAGTTGCCATGTCAGTAAAGGAGCAACAGACCTCAAGGCCAAGGCTAGTGGACAAGTCAAGAAAGGGCAATGTATATACAGAATAGGGAGCGATGGACGTGATTTGGGAATTCATGTGAACCACGAAGATCGGATAGATACTGGTTCACGAGTAATGCAACAAATATAAGATATTGGGTCTGAACGTAGAAAGGTATTTCAGTGATACAGATGACAGGGAAAGTGGTTAATCAGTAAACAAGCAAGATCTTCAAGTGAAAATCAGTTGTCATGGGAAATATATGGGGTCCGATAAGAAGACTAGAAATAATAATTGGGATGTTTGTGACTAAAGAGTAGTCGGAAAGTCGGAAGTTCTAAACCAAGTTCAAGGCAGTCGGACAAAGTAGAGCATAGGGAGGAGCAAAGAAAAAGACCATCTCCAGCAAGAGTATCACAACCAACCACCACATTTTAAACCGACGAGATTTTTCTTTCAATGAAATAGGGGCAGAAAATCTCAGTTGTTTCTGAGAAACCCACCGTAAGGAAAGGCAGGCACCAAACAGAATAAGGAAGACAACAAGTTTTAAGGGAAAGTAATTTCAAAGGATGATAATTCATGTTTCAAAGGAAAACACGACAACAGAAGTTTTAAGGGAAAACTGTTACTAAGGAAGATAATTCAAGTTTTGAAAGAAGATAATTCAAGTTTCAAGGGAAAATGATTGAAGATGCAAGGGAAAACAATGTCAAGTAACAAAAAAGGTGTACATTTTAAAGTTTCTGAAATCGGGAGCCTACCCGAAGAACGGAGGCGAACCTTTTAAGTTTTGAAATCAGGAGCCCGCGTGGAGAACAGAGGTGTAATTTTAAAGATTTGAAGTCAGGAGACCGCTTGGAGAACAGAGGTGTACCTTTTAGAGTTTTGAAGTCAGGAGCCCGCCTGGAGAACATAGGTGTAATTTTAATGTTTTGAAGTCGGTAGCCCACCTGGAGAACAGAGATGTACCTTTTAGAGTTGTGAAGTCAGGAGCCTGCTTGAAGAATAGAGGTGTAATTTTAAAGTTTTGAACTCAGGAGCCCACCTGGAAAACAAAGGTGTAATTTTAAAGTTTTGAAGTTAGGATCCCTCCTGGAGAATAGATGTGTAATTTTAAAGTTTTGAAGTCAGGATCCCGCCTAGAGAATAGAGTTGTACCTTTTAAAGTTGTGAAGTCAGGAGCTTGCCCGGAGAACAGAAGTGTACATTTTAATGTTTTGAAGTCAGGAGCCCGCCTGGAGAACAAAGGTGTACTTTTTAAAGTTTTGAAGTTAGTAGCCCGCCTGGAGAATATAGGTGTACATTTTTTGTTTTGAAGTCAGGAGCTCGCCTGGAAAACAGATGTGTAGTTTTATGTTTTGAAGTCAGGAGCCCGCTTGGAGAAAAGAGGTGTGCCTTTTAAAGTATTGAAGTCGGGAGCCCGCCTGGATAACAGAGACGTAATTTTAAAGTTTTCAAGTCAGGAGCCCGCCTGGAGAATAGAGGCGTACCTTTTAGAGTTTGAAGTCAGGATCCCGCCTGGAGAATAGAGGAATACAATTAAAGTAAAGAAATCAGGAGCCCGCCTGGAAAATAGAGGAATACAATTAAACTAAAGAAGCAAGGAGTCCGCCTGGAGAATAGAGTAATAGAATTAAAGTAAAGAAGTCAGGAGCCTGCTAGAATAACAGAGGATCATTTCAGGATGTTGAAGTAAGGAGCCCGCCTGGAGAGCGAAGGAATACAATTCAAGTCAAGAAATTGGTGCAAGGCTGCAATAAAGGAATTTCTATAAGAGAATACAAGACAACAAGGCAACACGAAACAAAAAAGCAAGTTTGAAAGTCTAGATAGGATTGTAATTCATAGACTATAGCCTAGTCTAGCTTATTTATTTTTGTTTTAGCATGGTGTAATTAGGGGATCACCAAATAGCAGCAACAACAACAGTAACGGATAGATTCATGGTAGTCTCAGCTACCAAAACTTCTCGAACTACATTGACCTTATTCTTTTTAAGCCAAGGATATGTAGGAAACCTTTGAGGCAAAGGTTCGGTCAAATCTTTCAAAAAATGCTTCAAAACGGAATATTCAAACAGGAAAAAGTCGCTCGTATCCGCTCACCTAATCTTTGCACGAAAACTCTTCATGTTTCCTGACAAAGATGGGCAGCTGTGAGCACGTGATTTTTGCCTATACGAATTATTCTCATAAAATTCAAAATAAAATAATTTTTTCTTTGTTTACAATTTTGTTGGATTTTTTGTGGTATTTTCCGTTATTATTTGCATTTGTGTGTGCATGTTTATTTTGTCTAAATTAATGGAAAAATACAAAAATGGGTTACATTTGCATTCAGGATTTAAGTTTATAAATTTTGAGTTAAATAGTAAATTACTTATTTTATAAAATGAAGAAAAACATAAAAAAATATAATGCACTTTGAATTTTAGTGTTTAATTATAAGATTTGTTATTTTATTTGTTATAATAATTAGTATTCTTAAGTCAATTGGGTTTTATAATTCAATTTAGGATTTTAGGTTTAATTTTTGAAGAATGTAATAGAAAAAGAAAAACAAGGGTAAAAGAAAATAGGAGTTGGGCTAAAATTCAAGAGGCACAAACAAATCAGTCCAAAACCCCGTCTAAAACCGGCCCACACCTACCTTAATCCAGTACTTCTCTAACTTCCAACCAAACGACGTCGTTTAGATACAGTTAATCAGAGTAGTTAAAAAATGTTGATCCAACGGTCCCAAACCTAGCCCCAATGCCTGACCCCGTCCGATCTAGAACTCATCCGATCCACTTAAACGAAACAATCCCATTTCAATAAACGATTCAACCAGAGCCATTGGATTTTTATCATCCAACGGTCCTAGTTGAATCTTTGATTTAATATACACAAATCCTTCAAACCCCATACCCCCCTCTTTTTCCTTTCCCCTCCCTAGTCTCTTAGAGTCTAGATTTAACGGCGCCTAACACCACCACCCGCCGCCATACTGGGAATCGCCTACGGCGGTGGCCGGCGTCCAAACGCGACCAAAATTAAACGTAGCCTCCCCTCGATCTCCCCGTTCTAAATCTCTAAACACTACTCCTAAAAGCTAAGCCGAACTCTTCGAATATCCCTTCGAAAGGATGAACCCTAGCGTCGCCCTAAAATTCCACGATGGCGGCGACACCTCTAAACTATCCCAAAGTTACACCCTAGAATCCCCGTGGTTCCCCCTTCCCCAATCTCGGATTATTTTCCTTCAAATCATCCTGGAACCCCTCGAATATTAGATCAAATGTCCAACCCTAAGACCCAAAAAATCCAAATCAAGATTCTACGGGTGATTTCGGTCGAATGTCATGTTACTCGTTTGTTCTCTATGAGAAAATACGATTAATATCAAATTAGACCCGAAATTCGAAGACTTGAAGCTTCAAGTCCCATTTCTTCATAGTCTGAGGTATTCATTAGGTATTTTTGCTTCACTTTTTGTTTATTTTATTTATTTTGTTTCATTTTGTTCTTCTTCTACCCCTTTTCTTCTAAAATTTTTGTTGGTTTTTGTTTGACTTATGTATCCTGTTTGATTAGTTTCATTTAGGACATCATTTCTGATTCTTATGGTCGAATTATTAGCTGTGTTGATTAGATTATATAGTTTACTTACGGCTCGTTATTTAGTTTTAAAGTTATAATCATTCATTTAGGTTACTCGTTTAATTATGAAATTATTCGAGTGTTGTTTCACTCCGCCTTCTATGATAATTAGGATTTGGTTTATATTACCTGTTGATGGGCACTACTGAATTAAAAACAGTAAGCCAGTAGGTATAAATTAATAAAAAGGGGATAAGTAGGGCAAAGTACACCTTGTCTAGTGACCTTCTAGGAGCTAGAAAGTGGGTAACATGGGGGAAATATTTAAAAGTTGAGACAATACAAGTGTTTAGTGCTCTTAGGAGTTGGAAAGGAGAGGGAACTGAAGTATAAAAGATGGGAGATATACACATTTAGAAGGGCTAGAAGAACTCTAAAAATTGAGGACATTGAAATACACATTGGGATACGCATAAAACACAAGAGAGAGTCCAGAGGCAGGATACACAAGAGAGGTTTTGAAAAATACTGGAAATAGAGAAGAACACTCTGAAAATACTGAAAAACTGGAATTACTGTTCCATTGATTCCTTTCTTTTGTTCTTCTGATTTTGTTTCAAAAACATTAAACTTGTAAGAGCCATCTCTAGTTATTTTGAAGGTGTGAAGTAATTTAGGCTTGGTTTTATGTCGAGTACAAAGCCTTTTGAATCTTAATCTCGTCTCTAATTCTCAGTTCAATTTGTAATTATTACACAATAGATTGAAGTGCTAATAGTTCTGGAATTTTGTAATGATTAAGGAAAGCTATATTGAGGTATGTATGGCTAAAACCATGTCTTTTAGAAATTGAGCTTCATCGGTGATTATGTGAACACGGTAAGATTAAAGAAGAATTGTTGCATTGCTTGTTATTTCATATGAGTCGGTGTTGTAACCTTATATGTGTGAAAAATGTGTCTCAACTTGATCAACGTGCTATCTTGATAACCTGAAAGGGGCAAAGGTATGAATTATGTATTGAAATGCTTAGACATTAGATCGAGATTGAAGCTGAATATATTGTGTCATCTATGTAAAGTCTTATCTGTGCTTACAATTTAAAATGCTCTTGTGTGCATCTACTACCCTAAATGGCAAAGATAATATTGAAATTTGGAATAATGTAAAATACGGCCTAGTGCCAAGAATGATGTGATAAGTTGTGGCCCCAAGTGCCTGTGAAATGATATATGCAAAACGAAATGATTAATGAGAAGGGAACAACGCCTTGGCAAGACGGCCTAGCCGATTGGGCTGAGTTCAGACTCCGCTCAAGATAGCGATGGTATTGTAAATAAATTCTGGAAAAAGGAAAATGAGATTGTAATTGGAGTGTATGTCTCAAGTGAGGGGACCTAGCCGATCTGGTCGAGATCGGACTACGCTCAAGATAGCGGTGGTATTGGAATCAGATGATGAATACTATGGAATGCCCCATACTAAAAGCTATGGAAAACCGATATGAATGTTGTGCAATTCTTTTACTGATAATGTTCTGATCATTTGAAGTTTTGAGTTATATTTGTGAATTCCTATTCTTGTATAGTTCTTTCTAACTAGATGGTGTTAAGTTATACATACTACTATTATTACATGGTACTAATGTCCCTTTTGCCGGTGGCGCTACATTTTTAAATGAATGTAGGCGGTTCTATAGCGGACATTGTCGATCGCACATAGCAGACTGTTCTCCTTCCGAAGACTTGGTGATCCCCCCCCCTTTCCTTCAAAGGGGTTATGTTGTTCATATTTTGTTGTAGACTTTCACTTTTGAGGTATAGTGGTGGCCTTGTTGCCGGCATTGTCATATTACGTCTTTTGTATCCGTAGAGGCTCCGTAGGCAATGCGTGGGTTATGTATGGCTATTGGATGGGTTAATGATCTGTGCGCAACTCTATTCTCTATTTCTTCTAAGAAATGACTGTATAAAATCTTGGAAACTTAACAACGATTTAAGATTTGTGATATAAGAATAAACTAACAATGTTGAATGTTTAAGTTTGCTATTGACTAAATAATCGAAAGCCAGAATTCCTTAATAATATTGAGGTGGGTAGAAAGTGTCAATAAGGTTTGCTCAGTTGGGTTCACTGTATTGAGAGTCGGTCGCGCCTTTCGAGAGGCATGACATCCAAGCCCGCCAGAACATGCCGACAAGTTTGAAATTATAAAACAGACTCGCTCAAACCTTCGGAATGCCCAAAATAAGGCTAAATATAAGAATCACCCCCTAAAACCAATTGAATCAAACTTATGAATTTCAAGTACTTGAAATTACTTCCAACGAAACGAAATATACTTATACTACTCAGATTGACACCAAATTTTGAGTGCAAGTCCTAAATGGCAATACAGAACTATTCCCTATCTCGGTACTCCATTCAGACATCGATAACTCAATAACCCGCTCCATACCAAATATTTAAGAACTTCAAATTCCTTAAGGAATGAACTTTCACTGTTAGGCACCAAAACGCTGTCGGGTCACCCAAAACTCAATCTGGACATAAGCCCATGTCACGACCCCAGTTCGCCCTCTGTGAACTATCGTGACGGTACCTAGTCTCTACAACTAGGTAAGCCTAACAATGCGGAAAAAAACTAATTTTACTGAATAAATAGTGAAAGCCAAAAATAACTGAAGGCAATAATATTTAAATGCCTCCCGACATATACACACAACTGCTCAATAAATCTAATACACTATCCCAAAACCCGAAAACTCACGGATCCACAAGATGAGAAAAACAATACAAAGCTCTAATCTCTAGAATGTCTAACAAGAAGAGACTCCTCGGTATGCGAACGGGGTAGATATACCTCGAAAACAAACATGCACAACAAGGGCGTGAGTACACCACAACGGCACTCAGTAAATATCAATCCTAACCTCGGTGAGTAGTGAAGGGCAATGTCAGGGCCTTACTGAGATTAAATAAAATTGAAGGATTAATTGTGAGAAATAAAACTTTCTAAATAAGTACAGCAATAAAGAAAGTCATAGAATGGAAAGAACAACAACAACTAGAATAGAGACAAACAAACCACGAAAAGAAATACAACTCAACACAAAGCACTGTCCATGATACCATCCTGCAGTCCCAATTACAATCATCCAGTGGATCTCCCGAGATACCGTCCCGCTATCCATCAAATAAGTGTCTGAAGGATCTCCCAGGAACCCATCCCATGGTCCAACTATCAACATGCGGTGGATCTATTGGAAATCTCAATCCGTAGTCCCTACATATAAATACCCAATACTAGGGGATTCTACCGGGTGCATTCCCATAATTTCATATAACTGTGCAAGGGGATAAATCGGGAATATAACCCGCAATCCCAAAGAAAATGTGCAGGGGGATCTATCAGAAATCTAACCCGAAGTTCCAAAGTAAACAGACAAGGGGAGCTACCGGAATCCCACATCCGTAGTCCCAATGTAAATATACTGTAGCAACAAAAAAATATTCAGCGAAGGGAGATTTCATATTAAGGCAACTATTATTCTAGCCTAGCATGATGCATAGAGTTTAGGTAAACAGATTTAACAATTAAAGCAATAAAATCACTTAGACATGCTTTCTTAAGCTAACACTGGCTTAACAGTGCAAGTAATAAAAGCAGGAAAAGAAACGAGCTAATGAATACTTTGAGAAAAATTCGTGTTTCCAAAAATTTGCACAAGTACGCGCTCGTCACCACACGCACTAGGAAATTCAGTTACCAAATATACCAATCATAAGGGAAGGGTCCCCCACACAATATTAGACAAGCCACTAACCTTAAACCAGCTGAAAATCAACCTGACGCCACGTCTTTGCCCCGAGTAGTTGACTCCAAATGGCCCAAATCTATTTAATTCAATTGCATAACGTTAATAACACTTCAATTAACTAATTCTACAATTAAAGTCTAAGCTAATACGCGAAATTATGTAAAATGACCAAAATGCCCCTCAGGCCCACATCTCATAATCCGTTAAAATTTTTATTTTAAGAATTTTTATACTCTCACGAGTCTATGCATAACCAGAACACTAAAATCGAAGTTCAATTGACCCCTCTATACCCCTTTTAGCTCTCTTAATCCCAAGCCTTATTTACCTATTTCCACCAAATTTTCCTCCACTAATTAGATATTTCATCACATAAAAATGTGTTATGAAGTCAAAAATGTTACCTTCACGTGATTCCCCGTGAATCCCTCTTTAACCCTCTTCAAAAAGCTTTAAAATCGCATAACAAGGGAAGAACTTAGGCTAAAATTCGCAAAATTGACCCTTTTAAACATTCTGCCCAGGTATTTTTATTCCTTCTTCGCAAATGCGGTCAAAGCCTCACATTCGCAAAGCACAAAATAACGACATCAAAAAAACTAAAATACATCGGATTCAAGCCAAAGTTTTCCAGTATTTTTCGAATTAAGCTTTTGATCAAAAAGTCTATCAAGCCTCGTCCGAATGACTTGAAATTTTGCACACGCATCCCAAATGACATGACGGAACTACTACAAACTATCAAAATTCTACTACGGCCTTCGGATCAAAATCTAACTATCGAACCGAAAACTTCAAAAGTTCAACTTTTGGCATTTCAAGCCTAAATTACCTACGGACTTCCAAAACACAATCCGAACATGCCCCTTGTCGCGCCCCATCTTTTTCGCGAAATCGGGTTTATGACATTTTGGGAGTACAACTCATTCTTTTTGGGAATTGGGTTTTAATTTTAAAAGTCACCACCTAATGATTAAAGTTTATTAGGATAGTAAGAATGATTTGATTTCAGTAATCAGAGATTGGATAAGGGGTTAAAATTATCCCAAGGGGTAGGTGTTAGGCACCCCTCAGAACCCCTTAGTGTAGTTCCCAGCCAGACTATTACTGTGAATATAGATGCAAATAACAGTAGGCAAATAAACTTCAAATAAGGGGGGATTTTCACATAATGGTTACAAATAAATAAAGATGAAAAGAACTAAAGGAAGCTAATTTTTTCTTAAAGAAAATAGTTTGAATTTTTTTTGAAGAAACAAAGAAACAAAGGAAAGGGG
>MU664563.1:22558-36759 GCA_026770625.1 Nicotiana glauca
GGAGAGCCTAATTCAGACTACATGTATCAAATATGAGGTAAATCAACTCCAAGAGATCATGATCCAAAGCCTTTGTCCCATTTGGATGTGTCAAAGTTCTCTAAGAGCCTCATAAGGGACTCTGGGTAATGCTCACGCCCAAAATATTAATCAGATTAGGACAAGTGCAGTGTGGAAAGGCCAGCCCTCAAGTGTTCAAGTTCAGAGGGAGCTCAAAGGGTGCCAAAGCAAGGCTCACAAGAGGAGGGCAGAACTTAAGACTAAGAGAGTGTGCAAGTGTAGAAGCAGAATTCCAAAAGGGGAAGAGCAGAGGGAAATAGCTACAAATAAGTACACATAAGGGGTTCAGAGGGAATAGGGAAATTGAAAGAGGCAAGAGCAGGCTGGGGACATACCCATCTATGGAGAATGCTAGCACACTCATAAGACTGTTAGAACAAACTATTAGAGGCTAGGATCCTAGGGGATGATGTTTAATTCATGCACAATAATTTGCATATCGCCATGCCTTAAGGGATAACTCAAACACATAGGGGTAGGAGTTTGGGATTCATAAAGAAACAGGCAGAAAATAAATCAACATGCTAATTTAAGTGTTGAACTATATAGAAATAGTTAGTAGACATGGATACAAAAGTAGTAAATAAACACATTGTTGTGGTGCCAAAGCTTACATGAGGACATACAAGTTTCAAAGAAACAAATAGAGAAAAAGCATAAGGTTTTATAAGCAGGCCACGGTGCAGACAAGAAGAGAGAATACAATTGTGTATAAGTGTAAGTTCAGAAAGACTATGAAACAATTGTGTGTGTATGTGTGTGTTAATGAAATAGTTGTGCATTTATAGTGTGAAAATCAGGCAGAAATAAGGTAAGAAAATAGTTAAGGAACTGAATATCCATTAAAAATAAATCGCACAAGACTTCCTTTAATTAAGAAATTCAGATTCAAATGGTAAATGTTATTTAAGGAAAGAAATCAAACAAATATTTTGACCAAATTAGGCAATTAGTGGTAAATACATCGAAGTTTATTTTACGGGTAGAGCTTTGAAATACATGGTTGCATAAATAAGGTAAGAGAATTCATTTAGTAGCCACTAAATCAAGGATCATAGATTTATTGGTCCATGAATGAACCAATTCGGAGAAACTACGGAAAACCTTTGACATAAATCGAGTAATAGGGAACTAAGCAAACATGGAAAGAAATCAATCAACCTTATACAAAGGAAGTCTGAATTCAATCACAATTGAAAGCCACTAGGAAGGGAAGTTTAGCACATATAAAGAGTACACATGTAATAGGCATGCGAGGCTCAATTTAGGACAAAGTGAAAGTGCCATGCAATTGAAAAATAAGTAAATAGTAGACCATAGGAATATGGTAATTCAGCAATAGGGAAAAGAGAGTATCAAATAGCATGCAAAAAAGTGGGTAAGTAAAGGTCTTATAGAGTTTAGAAAAGTCGGAATCCCATGAAGAAACAAAATTAAAGCAATGGTTTTGAGACTTAATAAAGTAGTAGATGAAACAACTCTAGGAACTAGAATAGGTCCAGAAAATCAATAAAGTTCAGAGATGAAGCACATGCAAATCACGTAGCCAATGGTTTCAATACTAGAAAAAAAACCAAATTTTAGGGGTTTTGCCATTAATCGAGCGTAGAGATGAAAGGGAAAATAATCAAATCAAAAATACTGACAAAATAACTTCAGAAATATTAGAAAGAAATTGAGACTTTTAACATGCATTCTTCAGTATAATAATCAATGTAGGAGAAACAACATAAAAATACAATAGGAGACACTACATAAGAAATACAGTAAAAGAAACGATACAAGAAATACAGTATCATAATAGAAGAACACATAGAAGAAACACAGTAGAAGAACTACCATACGGAATTCAGTAGAAAGAACAACATAGGAAATACACTAGAAGAAACAGCACAGGAAATACAGTAGAAGAATTGTATAAGAAATACAAATAAGAAATATAGTAAAACATGATAAAGATCAGAGAAATTTTAAGGACGAATTGATGAAACCATAAATCGAAAAAAAATGAAGGCTCGAAAGGTGTAGTTGTGAATGAAGTTTGAGAGAAATGCTTAAGAGCTTAGAGAAAACACAAATATACAAAGGATATAAAGAAATCGGAAAAACCTTGAGTGTTAGGGTTTCAGAAGAACCCCAATAGTGAGAAAGGCTTGGAAAAGTCAACGATCTAAGCTGGACAAGTCGAAATCATGCTCGAAAAGTCATGCCATGCCGGAGAAAAGCCGGAGATGGCCATATAACTCGAATAAAATGAAGCCTGGACCAATCTTCATCATGGTTAGGCCTTGAACCTTCAAAAACCAGGCCTGTAGGAGCCATAAGAGGTGGGTATAGGACTTCTATAGCCTTGGAAGCCATGGATTCTGGTTGCTTTTAGGGTGGAAGTGATGGGCGGCGGCTATGGTTTAAGAAGCTTCGAGAGAGTTTGAGAGAATAGGGGGTTCGAAGGCGGCTGATGATGCCAAATAAGTAGGGTTTGGGGGGTAATGGGTAATTAAAAATGGAAAGGTTGGAATGTGGCCGTTGATCATTTTGATCAATGGCCTCGATTAAACGGGGAGCTGGGCAGGTTGTTTAAATGGGTTGTGGGTAAAGTAAATTAGGATTGGGCTTGGGTATACGGTTGGTTTAATTGGGGTTGGGTATTGCGTTATATTTAGGCTAAATTTGAAAGCCAAATTTGGCTATACTTTAAATAGCCCTTTTTCCGTATTTAATTTATCAAAAATAGTAACTAAATAGCTAAAAACTAATTAAAAAGCACTAAAATGATTTATAATATATAATCAATTTAAAAATATAAAATCTCATTTTATAAATATGAGAAGAATTTAAACCTAAAAATGGCTATATTACAATTATGAAATTTTGTCCTTAAAAATACCCAATAAATTTGTAAAAATATGCGAAAAATATCTTAGATATAGTTTCATATAAATATGAAAATCCAATAAATGAATCACCAAAAATGATAGTTTTGGTGATAATTATTGGGCTTTTTCTTGATAAACTAGGTAGTAAATTGAAAAATATATGAAAATAATAGATATCAACAACTGCCCGTCTTTACCCAGGAAGGATGAAAGAGTTATCAGGTAAAGACATGATGACCGATTTTGACCGGATGAAACGGCTTGAAGAGGTTTGGCCATGCTCTGGCTTCTGAGCTGCCTACATATCACTGTCTTACATAAATCTAGCCATACATAGTTCAGGATCCGTTGGCAGAGTGTGCTGATGAGGATCTTTCAAGAACGGGCATAATATTTAGGTTGGGATGAAGGTTAAGGCTTAATAGGGTCGTGGCAACTGGAGTGGGATCGGGGAATCACAAGCCATCAAGGCACATACAATACTAAGCACTCAGGTGCGCATACCGACGTGTGGAAGGAATTTCAAGAGGTATATCTCAAACCGAATCAAGTACGCACGACAAGAATTCCAAGAATGGGAGGTTTTCCTAAAGGTTCTATAGCGTCTCAAGGATAAATACATACGTCTCTGTACCGATCCGTGAGACTATACTAAACCTGCTCATGACTCGTGAGACCTAGTAACATAGGCTCTAATACCAACATGTCACTACCCAATTTCCAAACCCGATCGTGATGGCGCCTCTCGTGAAGACAAGGCCAGCCAACTAACCTAAATCTTCTCCTTAACAATTATTAAAACTAAATGAATAGAAAATACAACTTAATGGCATTAAAAACTGTTAGTTAGAACCCGACACAACCCGACCGGGGTATCACAAGTCACGAGCATCTAGTAGGATTTTGAATACAACTACAATGTCCGTAATGCATAGAATAAAATGTAGAAATCAATAGGAAGAAACTCTGTGCCGCGAACGTTGGCGGTCACCTTGCTCAGCTACCATAGTAATACCTTCAATCACCTAATAACCTGCTACCGGGTGAACAATACCTGCAAATGCACGCGAGGTACAGGGAGTAAAGTGAGTACTCCATCTTAGTGAGTAATAAAAGTAAATAATAGTTGAGCAGCAAGAAATCACGTAAGGCACTCCATCAAGTTGTATAGAACAGTGCAACCCTTTGAGAGAACAGTGCAACCCTTTGAGAAAACAGTAAAACCGTGAAAATCCTTTAGAAAATATATGGGCTCAGATAAAACCTCTTTTGAAAATATCCTTTTCGATAGTTAAGCAAATGAATGCGTAATCAGACAGTGCAAGTCAGCACATGAGTTAGCCCCTCGGGCACAGCACTCCGCTAATAATTCATACAAGGGTGTCTGGTAAACAATGCAAAAAGTAGAATGGATGTTAATGATATGAGAGTGTTGAATGTCGTGACACGTATTACAAACAGGAACCAATATATGAATGCAATGCAATGTATATGTTCGTTGCGGCGTGTAGCCCGATCCATTTGGGTACCGGGGTTCAAACTCCGGAGGGGCTCTTATAGCCCAAGCGCAATATCAATATCACATCGCTGCTGCGTGTAGCTCGAGCCATCTATATATCCATAATTCACTATAACATTGTTGCGGTGCACAGCTCGATCCATGCTCAGTCCAAAAATACACACAAGCCCCTTGAGCAATAATAAAATAACAGTTCTCAGCTTAAAACATCAGTAAAATATCATTTAAGTTTTCAAATCATGAAATTGGTGAATTGCAAAGCAGTATCAAAACCCTGGACCGAGATCAAATAACATGCAAAGTAATGCAAAATCAGTGATATTAATCCCTGAAGGATTCAAATAATCAGCACGAAGCCCAAAACAAGGCAATCATCCCAAATCATGATGATAACAAGTAGTTTCAGTCAAATACGTAGTAATTTCATCAATCGGGATGGACCAAGTCACAATCCCCGACGGTGCTCTACCCCACGCTTGCTATCCGGCGTGCAAGTCACCTTAATACAACACTATGATGTGCAAATCTGAGGTTTCAAACCCTCAGGATATCATTTACAAGTATTACTCACCTCGAACCGGTGAAATCTCTAGCCCGCAATGCCTTTGCCCCTCAAATTGGCCTCCACATGCGTCATATCTAACCAAAATCAGAGCGAATACATCACAATATGCAAATGGAACAATACCCAACCTAAAACAATTGAAAAATATCAAGAACCTCAAAACTAGCAAAACCCAAGCACAGGGCCCACTACTCGAATATTTACAAATTTCACGTCACCGGATTCCTCCTCTCACCACGAGTCCATACATATCAAATTTACCAAAATCGGAGTCCATTTGAACCATCAAATTTCATTTTTAAATTACAAAATTTTAAGCCCTCACTTTACCACCTTTTGATGAATTTCAACCCATTCTTATGCTAAATCTATCATAATTTTATGTATTTAGGCCAAGGGACATACCTCCAATCACGCCTAGTTGAAATCCCCCTTCAAATCCATCTAATAGCTCTCAAGCTTGCTTAAAATGGTGGAAATAACATAAGCCTCGCCAAACAAAATGAGTATAAAACCCTCCTGGTTTCAGTGGTTTCCGCTTCTGCGCTTCCCACGCCCGCTTCCGCGTGACCGCTTCTACGGTTTTAGTCCGCTTATACGGAAATTTCATTAAATCAACAGGGTCGCTTCAGCGACACAATTTCTTGCTTCTGAGAAATATCACCTCCATGCCCAAACCGCTTCTGCGACTTAGTGTCCCCTTCTGTGAACTCGCTTAGGCGAAAAGACTTCCGCTTCTAAGGAACTTCCCAACTCGGCCTTAAACCGCATATGCGACCAATCCCTTACTTCTGCGGAACCGCTTCTAGGGTCCATTTCCACAAAAGCGAGCATACCAGATACCAGCAAACATCTTCCACTCTCTCAACTTGAATTTCATCCCGTTAGCCATCCGAAATCACCCTGAGGCCCTCGGGACCTCAACCAAAAACACCAACATGATCCAATACCCTATTCAAACTTGTTCCAATCTTAAAAACACTTCAAAAAACACCAAAATCCTCATTTTTCATCAATTTCAAGCCTACGTTTCCTTAAATACTTCCAAAACTCACACTCGATCAAAAACAAAACCAAATCACCTCCGAATCATATGAAATTATGCACACATATCCAAAATCACCTAACAAAGCTACTGCAACTCTCGGAATTCCAATCTGATCCTAAGATCAAAATCTCACCTATCAACCAAATTTCGCAAAAATACTAACTTCGCCAATTCAAGCCTAATTCTACATCAGACCTCCAAAATCACTTCTCACCACAATCCTAAGTCAAAAATCATCCCCAGAAGCTAACCAAATCAACAGAAATCACATCTGAAACTTCTAACTCAGAAGTCAATATTTGATTGACTTTTTCAAGTTAAGCCTTCCTTAAAGACACTAAGTGTCTCATTTCTTATCAAAACAAGTCCAAATCAACTCTAACATACCACATATAGATAACGAAATATGAAGAAGTATAAAATGAGGGAAACGAAGCAGTGACACATGAGACGACGGGTCGGGTCGTCACAGGCTATAAGAATGATGCCTCCGAACCATGATTCCTTTGAATAATGATGTGCAAAAAAAATAAAAGGATATCCAGGCCATGACATTGTGTTCTGAGGCTATGTGAATGATGCCTCTGAACAATGATACCCTTAGATGATTTGGCGACCTTTCAGCCCATGAAATGTAGCAGGTCGCGATCTCTCAGCCCATAAAATGCAGTATGTGGCGATCTTTCAGCCATGCAAGCGTAAATAAAGTAGCGATCTTTCAGCCATGAAAACAATAAATAACATGGCTATCTTTCAGCCATGCAAGCGTAAATAAAACCATGATCTTTCAGCCATGCAAGCATAAATAAAACCATCATCTTTCAACCATGCAAGTGTAAATAAAATGGTGATCTTTCAACCATGTAAGCATAAATAAAATGGTAATCTTTTAGCCATACAATGCAGAATGTAGATGTAGACAGTGTTTAGTCTAGGAAGGTAGAATGGTAGCCTTATGCAATGCAGAATTGTAGATGGAGACAATGTTTAGTCTCGGAAGGCAGAATGGTAGCATAAATGTAATGTAGAAATGCAGATAGAGACAGTGTTTAGTTTTAGAAGGCAGAATGGTAGACTTATGCAATGCAAAAATGCAGATGGAGACAGTTTTTAGTCTCAAAAGGTAGAATGGTAGCCTTATGCAATGCAAAATTGCAGATGAAGATAATGTTTAGTCTCGGAAGGCAGAATGGTAGCCTTATGTAATGTAGAAATGCAGATAGAGATATTGTTTAGTTTTAGAAGGCAGAATGGTAGCCTTATGCAATGCAAAAATGAAGATGAAGACAGTTCTTAGTTTCTGAAGGTAGAATGGTAGCCTTATGCAATGCAGAAATGCATATTGAGACAGTGTAGTCCCCGAAGGAAGAATGGTAGCCTTATAAAATACAGAGAATGTGGATGGAGATAGTGTTTAGTCCCAGAAGGTAGAATAGTAGTCTTATGCAATGCAGAAAATGCAGATGGAGACAATGTTTAGTCTCAGAATGCAGAATGGCAGACTTATGCAACACATAAAAAGCAGATGAACACAGTGTTTAGTCTTTGAAGGTAGAATGGTAACCTTATGCAATACAGAAAATACAGATAGAGACAATGTTTAGTCTCGGAAGGCAGAATAGTTGCTTTATGCAATGCAGAAACTACAGATGGAGACAATTTTTAGTCTCGGAAGGCCGAAAGGTATACTTGTGCAATGTAGTAAAATGAAAACGAAGATAGTTTTTAGTCTCAGAAGGTAGAATGGTAGCCTTATGCAATGCAGAAATAAGGTAAAGTGGCAGATGGTGATGGAGTTTCATAGCTGATAGCAATTTTCAGTGTCGGGATTGCTGGGGATATTATGGTATATAGGATATTACTGGCACGCTGGGCTGGCCAGTCTGTAAGTGAAACAATCCTAAGAGTTGAATTCATGAATCGATATTTGTCTTATGACATATATTTTCGTAATCCAAATGCTTGCATCCAAAGAAAAACCGTGAGTTTTGTCTATAGTAGGTTAATTCATATCCTTACTAGCCATGCTTGACTTTTTCGACTTTGATCTGGTGATACAGTATGTATCATTTGGGTAGCGTTGCTGAACAAAGAGATTTAGATAACAAACATGCATGAGTTTGTAAAAATATGACATAAGTATATATTTAAGAAATAATTTTTAGATGAACCGACGACTGTGGCCTGGTTCAAGACATTGCAACCTCTCTTGATATGGATTTTGAGATTCCTCCTTAAAAATATGCCCGAGTCTAATAGGTTGATACTTCTGACGGCTGCTTGTTACTTCAAAATTTTGAGGGTGATCCTTAAAATTCTATCCCAATTTCCAATTGCGGGGTGAAATTAAAATTTTTATTGAATTGTGACCAAACTCATAAAGTTGCCTATGTATCCCCTCTTAAACGGGAATCAGGTCAGACATAGTTCAAATTACATCATATAGGAAAGCATAAGATTACACATAGTAATGCTTGACTGCATCTGAATTGATAGGTTTTTGCCAAACCTCTTGGTCCATTTCTGCAAGTATAAGAGCTCCTCTTGTCAGAACCCGAAGAATCATGTATGGACCTTGACAGTTGGGAGAGAATTTTCCTTTGGCTTCATCTTAATGCGGAAAAATTTTCTTTAACACCAACTGGCCCGATGTTAACTGTCTCGGCTTGAACTTTTTGTTGAGGGCTCTAGACATTCTGTTATGATAGAGTTGACCATGGAAAACTCCATTCATTCTCTTTCCAATCAATAAGAGTTAGTTTCTCGTAATGAATCTTCACCCACTCTACAACGATGATCTCCACTTCATGTATGATCCTCAAGGAAGGAATTTCTACTTTGGCGAGAATGATGAATTTTGTACCATAAAATAGTATATAGGGAGTTGTCCTAGTTAATGTGTGGATTGTGGTGTGATACCCCAATAGAGCAAATGATAGCTTTTTATGCCATTGCTTCTGCTTCTCTATCATTTTCCTGAATATCTTCTTGATATTTCTGTTGGCGGCTTCTCCATTCATTAAAGGCTTGTAGGTTGTAGAATTATTTTATTTGATCTTGAAGGTTTCACACATGGCTTTCATTAAGTCACTATTGAAGTTGGAGCCATTATCAGTAATGATTGACTCTGGAATACCGAATCGACAGACGACACGATCGCAGACAAAATATTCCACAAACTTTTTAGTTACTGCTTTGTAAGATGCTGCATCGAACTATTTGGTGAAATAGTCGATTTCCCCTGAGATGAACATGTTCCAATTAGAAGAGGCCGGCTCGATTGTACCAATAACATCCATTCCCGAAGCGGCGAAAGGCCATGGTGAGCTTCTTGCATTGAGCTCATTTGGTGGCACCTTTATCATGTCTGCATGTATCTGGTAGCAATGGAATTTTCGAACATACTGGATGCAATCTGGTTCCTTAGTCATCCAGAAGTAACCAGCCCGGAGTGTTTTCTTTTCTAAAACAAGACCATTCATATGTGGAACACAGGTAACAACATGGATTTCTTCTAGCAGCCCGACTACTTCCTTTGCGTTGACATGCCTTAGTAGCCCATAATCGGGAGTCTTCCTATATGGGATTCCTCTGCTGTGGAGGAAATTATTAGATAGCCTCCAAAGTGTGTGCTTCTGACTATAATTGGCAAGTTCTGGGTACTCTCCTTTCGTCAAATATTCCCTGATATCTTGAAACAAAGGCTTTACATCTGTTTCTTGTTTGATATGAGCACAGCAATCTGGCTTATCATAGATCTTTACTAGAATGGGAGCGATAAAGTTTTTGTTTTGATGTTGTATCATGGAGTGTAGCCAGTGCATCGGCGAACTCATTCTAGATTCTTAGAAAATGTTGGAATTTCATCTTCGTGAACCTCTTTCTCAATTCTTGCACGTGATGCAGATACGGGAGTATCTTAGAGTTATTGGTTGCCTATTTTCCTCGTACCTAATGTATAATCAAATCTGAAGCTCCGATCAATAGTAGCTCTTTAATATTCATGTCAATATAGATTTGAGTAACTAGAGATCGGATAAGGGCTTGAAATTATCCCAAGGGGAAGGTGTAGGCACCCCGCAGAATCCTTTAGTGTAGTTCCTGGCCAGACTATTATGGTGAATATTGATGCAAATAACACGTAGGCAAATAAACTTCAAATAAGAGGGTATTTTCACATAATAGTTAATAAATAAAGTTGTAAGTACTAAATGAAGCTGATTTTTTCTTAAAGAAAATTATTTGAATTTTTTACATGAAACAGAGAAACAAAGAAAAAGGAAAGGAGGGTCCTAGGTTTGTAAATAATATGGATCACCCCATATAATGCCCGGTAATCACTCCTCAGTCAGGGGCTACACATGGCATTATCGCGTGGTCATCATACCCATATCTACCATTCCCACCCCGTGAAGGTATTAAAGCATGTAATGGTCTTGTTTACTTATTGCATACAGTAACATGTCCCAATCTTATCAGTCTAGAGGCATTTAGGACTACTAATCCTAAAGAAGAGGGATATTAGGCTTATTTGTGGTTTTAAAGGTAAAAATTCTAAGGCGACATACAAAAAACATGTACAGCAAATTAACAGAAAGCACATAACAAAAAAAAAGGCTCAGTTATACCTCCTTTACACGAAGAAACACATAATTTAGCATGAATAACACATACTAGTTAGGGTCTGATTAAGTACTAAGCAGGCGAAAACTACTGGGTTGAGGCAGACTGATTTATTAAGTAATTTAGACAAGAAGCCCAAATCAAGCCTGCCTATTAGTTGTAGTTATTAACAGAAGTGATTTAATTTCAAACTTTACCCTAAGGCTTGCCTAAGTGGGACAAGGATCATATAGGCATGGTATCTACTGAATTCAAAAAGCAATAAAAAACTTAATACGCACTGGTTAAAAGATAGTTAGATTATTAAAGAAAAGGAATGTTTTTTACGAAGGTTGTGAGTTATGAAAATGATGATACATAGTTATTACTTGTTTTAGTTCTATACATGAATGAATCGATTCACGTTCAAGTAATAGTTCCTATACACATGCTTTCTATGTGTTGTTGATTTTAAGCATTTTATAGACATGGTAAAAATGCAAAAGCCTTATAGACATGATATATAGATGTTGAATTTCATTTAATGACTATGAACATGATATCGAATTGCAGGTTATTGTTTAAGACCTATGAACATGATATCTAATTGCAGTTGATTGTTTTGGACCTATGAACATGATTGCTAGATGAAGGATGGATATACAAGATTCATAAGGACTTATAGGCGTATTTTCTATATGCATATGCAGAATTCAGATTCCCATGTACTTATGGACAAGATTTTTGTATGTGAGAAATGCAGAATTCAGAAATACCTATAGATATGGTATCTACATGGGAGAATGTAGAATTCAGAAATACGTATAGGCATGCATCTATGTAGGGAATGCAGAATTCAGAAATATATATAGACATGGTATCTATATGACAGAATGCAGAATTCAGAAATACCTGCAGACATGGTATCTATACTAGAGAATACAGAATTCAGAAATAGCTATAGACATGGCATCTACGTGCGAAATGCAGAATTTAGAAATACTTATAGGCATGATATCTACCCTTTGCATACATAGTTACCTGCCCTTTTCACTGGCCATCCCAAAGAGTTTATTACAAATTATTACAGCCCAAAATAAAGTAAAAGAATACATCAGAAAAGCACAACCAACGAGTGCCTGATTTAGAATTCATGTCTGAAATATGAGGTAAACCAACTCCAAGAGATTATGATCCAAAGCCTTTATCCTATTTGGATGTGTCAAAGTTCCCTAAGAGCCTCAAAGGGGACTTCGTGCAATGCTCAAACCCAAATACATTAATCAGATAGGACAAGTGCAGAGTAGAAAGGCCAGCCCTCAAGTGTCCAAGTTTAGAGGAAGCTCAAAGGGTCCCAAGAAAAAGATCACAAGAGGGGGCAGAACTTAAAAACTAAGAGAGTGTGCAAGTGTAGAGGCAGAATTCAAAAAGGGCAAGAGAAGAGGGAAATAGCTACAAATAAGTACACATAAGGGGTTCAGGTTGAATATGGAAATTGATAGAGGCAAGAGCAGGCTGTGGGCATACCTAGCAATGGAGAATGCTAGCACACCCATAAGCCTGTTAGAACACACTATTAGAGGCTAGGATCCCAAGGGATCAAGATTATTTCATGGACAATAATTTGCATATTGCCATTCCTTAAGCCATAGCTCAAACACATAAGGGAAAGGGGTTTAGAATTCATAATAGAAATAGGCAGAAAAGAAATCAGCATGCTATCTTGAGTGTTAAACTATTTAGAAACAATATGTAGAGATACATAAAAAAGCAGTAAATAAACACATTGTTCTGGTGCCAGAGCTTACATGAGGACATACATGTTTCAAAGAAACAAATAGAGAAAAAGCATAAGGTTTTATAAGCAGGCAACGGTGCAAACAAGAAGAGAGAATACTATTATGTATAAGTGTAAGTTTAGAAAGACTATGAAAAAATAAATGTGTGTGTTAATGAAAGAGTTGTGCATTTATAGTGTGAAAATCAGGCAGAAATAAGGTAAGAAAATAGTTAAGGAACTGAATATCCATTAAGAATCAATCGCACAAGACTTCCTTTAATTAAGAAATTCAGATTCAATATAAAAGTAATTTAAGCAAAGAAATCAAACAAACATTTTGTGCAAAGTAGACAATTATGGGTAAATACATAGAAATTTATTTTATGGGCCAGCGCTTTGAAATACACGGTTACATAAATAAGGTAAGAGAAATCAATTAGAAGCCAGTAAATCAAGGATAAGAGATTTATTGGTCCGTGAATAAACCAAGTTAGAGAAACTAAGGAAAACCTTTGACCCAAATCGAGTAGCAGGAAAGTCAGCATTCATGGAAATAAATCAGTAAACCTTATACAAAGGAAGTCTAAAATCAATCACAATTGAAAGACACTTAGAAGGGAAGTTCATCACATATAAAGAGTACACAAGTAACATGCATGCAAGTATGAATTTAGGACAAACTGAAAGTGTCATAAAATTGCAAAATAAGTAAGCAGTAGACCATAGGAATATGGTAATTCAGCAATGGAGAAGAGGGAGTATAAAATAGCATGCAAAAAAATGGTCAAGTAAAGGTCTTATAGAGTTCAGCAAAAGTCAGAATCATATGAAGAAACAAAATTTAAGCAATAGTTTTGAGACATAATGAAGCACTAGATGAAACAACTCTAGGAACTCGAATAGGTCCAGAAAATCAAGCAAGTTTAGAGATAAAGCACAAGTAAATCATGTAGCCAGTGGTCTCAATACTCAAATGAAACCCCAAATTTTAGGGTTTTTGTCATTAATCGAACCTAGAGATGAAAGGGCAAATAATCAAGGCCAAATTAATGACGAAATAACTTCCAAAATCTTAAAAATATATTGAGACTTTAAACATGCATCCTTCAGTACAAGAACTAATGTAGGAGAAAAAATATAAAAATACAGTAGGAGACACTACATAAGAAATACAGTATAAGTAACGACACAAGAAATACAGTAGCATACTAGAAGAACACATAGAAAAAATACAGTAGAAGAACTACCATAAGGAACTCAGTAGAAGGAACAACATGTGAAATACAGTAGAAGAAACAACATAGGAGTAGAAGAAACACATAAGAAATATAGTAAAACATGATAAATATTATAGAACTTTTAAAGGACAACTTGACAAAACCCTAAATCGGAAAAGATAAAGTCTCGGAATGTGTAGTTTTGAAAGAACTTTGAGAGAAATGCTTAAGAGCTTTGAGAAAACACAAATAAACAACGGATCTAAAGGAATCGGAAAAACCTTGAAGGCTTAGTGTTTCAAAAGAACCCCATTAGTGAGAAATGCTTGGAAAAGTCACTGATCTAAGCCGGAGAAGTCAAAATTAGACTCAAACAGTTATGGAATGGAGGAGCAAGGCCGAAGATGTCGATAGAACTCAAATCAAACATAGCCTGCACCCAAGCTTCATCATGGTCATACCTTGAACCTTCAAAAACCAGGAGTGTAGGATCCATAGTATGAGGGTATAGGACTTCCACAACCTTTGAAGCCA
>MU664568.1:0-46073 GCA_026770625.1 Nicotiana glauca
CCAAAAATGAGTTGGGAACACTCTAGACCGGTCTTTGGGGTATTAAAACTTTCCAGGTGTGCGAAGTGTTACCCAAATGCGTGAAGTTTTGATATTTCGCGCATTTCTTCGCGCATGTTTTTGAGCATTCTGCCTCAGATGCGCGAAGTACTCGTGAAGTAAAGTTCGCGCACGTTTTCGCGCATGCGACACCTTACGAGTTAAATGATCATAACTTTCTGTATACACCTCCAAATAACAAACGGTTTGTTGCGTTGGAAACTAGACTCAAAGGGCTTTAATTTGATAGGTTGATCCTCACACAACTACTAATATAACTGGATATATGATCGTTCAAATTGAGGTCTTATGCGCACTCATTTACAGATTTCGTCTAATATGCAATTTTCCAACTTGGCTTGTACTTAGGCCTCTCCTTAGACCCCAAATCACTTATAATAAGACTTATACACTTATTAACATATCCAATTGATATCCATAATATCATAAATCCTTATTTCCACACGAGATAAAATAATTTAGCCTACCTTGGCATGGCGAAATCTTAAATTACTTGGAAAAAAATTTTGGGGCCTTACACTCAGACCTACTCATACATCAGGTACGAGAAGAATGGGCAACCAAGAACTCCAAGATACTCCCGTATCTGCATCATGTACATGAGTTGAGAAAGAGGTTCACGAAGAAAAAATTCCGACATGTTCCTAGAATCCAAAATAAATTCGCCGATGCATTGGCTACCCTGTCATCTATGATACATCATCCTGATAAGAATTTCATTGATACCATACCGGTGAAATATTCATAATCAGCCAGCTTACTGTGCCCATGTTGAATAGGAAGCAGACAGAAAACCTTGGTTCCATGATATCAAGGAATATTTGGCAAAAGTAGATTACCCAGAGCTTGCTAATCATACCCAGAAGCGCACGTTGCGGAGGTTGTCTAACAATTTCTTTCACAATAGAGGAATCCTGTATAAGAGGAATCCTGATTTGGGATTATTAAGGTGTGTTGACGCAAAGGAAGCATCCAAGCTGCTAGAGGAGATTCATGCTGGGACCTGTGGTCCACATATGAATGGTTATGTTTTAGCAAAGAAGATATTCCAGGCTGATTACTTTTGGATGACTATGGAGACAGATTGCATCCAGTACGTCCGGAAATGTCATCGCTGTCAGATTCATGCCAACATGATAAAGGTGCCGCCAAATAAGCTCAACGCAACAAGCTCGCCTTAGCCATTCGCCACTTGGGGAATGGATGTCATTGGTCCAATTGAGCCCACTGCTTCAAACAGACACCGGTTTATCCTAATAGCCATCGATTATTCACCAAGTGGATCGAAGCACCATCTTACAGGGCAGTGACTAAGAAGGTCGTGGCAGACTTCATCCGCAACTATATTGTTTGTTGATTCGGTATCCTAGAGTCGTTCATCACTGATAATGGCTCCAATCTCAACAGTGACCTAATGAAAGGAATGTGCGAAACCTTCAGAATCAGCCACAAGAATTCCACAGCCTACAGGCGTCAAATGAATGGAGCTGTAGAAGCCACCATCAAGAATATCAAGAAAATATTGAGGAAAATGATAGAAAAGCACAAACAGTGGCACAATAAGTTATCGTTTGCGACCGGGGCAATACAGTATATGCCAGTTTATGGTACAGAGGCCGTCATTATCGCCGAAGTGGAAATTCCTTCCTTAAGGATCATACAAGAGGCTGAGCTCGACGACGCATAATGAGTGAAAAGTCATTACGAGAAGCTAGCTCTTATAGATGGGAAAAGAATGAACGCAGTGTGTCATGGTAACTTTATCAGAACAGAATGTCCACAGCCTTCAACAAAAGAGTCAAGCCGAGACAGTTCACACCAGGGTAGCTGGTATTAAATAAAATTTTTTCGCATCAAGATGAATCCAAAGGGAAGTTCTCTCCCAACTGGAAAGCTACATATATGATTCACCGGGTTCTGACGGGAGGGGCCCTCATACTCGCAGAAATGGACGGAGATGTTTGGCCAAAGCCGATCAATTCAGATGCAGTCAAGCGTTACTATGTGTGATCTTTATGTTTTTCCTACATGATGTAATTGAACTATGCCTGACCTGATTCCCGTTTAAAAGGGGACACGTAGGAAACTCTAGGGGTTCGGTCACAAATCAATAAAACTTTCATCCCCCCCGGCAATTGGAAACTAGGGCAGAATTTTGAGGAGGACCCTCAAAATTCCGAAGTAATTTTTGCCAGTCATCACAAACAACAGTCAGAAACGTCCAACCAATTAAAATGGGGCAGAATTTTGAGAGGGACCCTCAAAATTCTATAGCAAGAGAGGGTGCAATGACCTGGACTGCGTCACAGTCGTCGGTTCATCTAAAAAGATTTAATTATACATCTATACTCTTACAAAATCATGCACGTTTATTATCAAAATTGCTTTGCTTAGAAACGGTACCCCAGTGATACATACATTATCACCGGATCGAAGCTAAGCGGATCAGGCAGAGCCAGCGGGGATACGAACTATCCTCACCTTTTACAAAACTCATGATTTTTCTTTGGATGCAGGCATTTGGAAATCATCAAAAATGATATACACTCACGAGACAAACATTGTTCAGGAATACAACTCTCATAACCGATGCGTTTACTCACATTTGCTATCCATACACACTAGTGGCATTCCATGTGTCACAGTGTCCCCAACAGTCATGATAACACAATCTGCTATCAGCTAAGAAAGCTCTGTTACCATTCACCATTTAATTTCTTGTATAAGGCTACCATTCTGCCTTTCGAGACTAAACACTGTCTCCATCTGCATTTTTGCATTGCATAAGGCTACTATTCTGCCTTCCAACTTGCATAAGGCTACCATTCTGCCTTCCGAGACTAAACGCTATCTCCATGTGCATTTCTGCACTACATAAAGCTGCCATTTTGTCTTTCGAGACTAAACGTTGTCTCCATCCACATTACATGGCCTGAAAGATTGCCTCATACTGCATCTGCATGGCTAAAAGATCACTACATTGCATGGGCTTAATGATCATCTCATACTGCATCCACATGGCTGAAAGATCGCCACATTGCATGGGTTGAAAGATCGCTTCATACTGCATCTGCATGGCTAAAAGATCACCACATTGCATGGTCTGAAAGATCGCCTCATACTGCATCTACATGTGAAATATCGCCACATTGCATGGGCTGAAATATCGCTTCATACTGCATCTGCATGGCTGAAAGATCGCCAGTTTGCATGGCTGAAAGTAGGGGTGTGCATTTGAATCAGTTTATCGATAAATTGAATCGATTATTTGTTATCGAAGTCGAAATCGAAAAAATCGAAACCTTATTGAAACGATAACGATAAGCATATGTAAAAATCGATAATTGATAAGTAATTATCGATAAGGGTCAAAATCGAATCGATAAATCGAATGCAAACCCCTACAATGTAGACACTTGTTAAATGAGTAATTACCTATTTGTGTAGATTAATATAACATACAGAATGTATATATATATATTCCGCTACTATTTTGAAAGCGGCTATACAATATTATTTTCCCTAATCTATACCATTTCCTTTATCCTAAGTCCCTTACCCTATTATTTCCTCTACCACATTTAAGGAATGATCATATTTAAAGATCAAGGGAATGAAGTTCAAATTAATGGAAAACAAAATTAGCCGTGATGATGTGTTTTGTTTTGTTTTGTTCTTTTATACCGTTGGAGTGTTGGTGACATACATTTGATCCCTTACTTTAGTTTTGTTGCATGTGCTTGTTGACATAATTTTTATATTATAAATGGTGTTTGTCTTATTTTAGCTTCTTTTTGTCCATATTATTTAGGCGCGTTTATAGCGATATAATTTCCGTGGAATACCGCAAATTTTCTTATTGGTGTAATCGATAACCGAATCGATAAGCCCCCAAAATCGATAAATCGGAACCAAAAAAATCGAAACCTTATTGAAACGATAATAGTAAGCATATATACAAATTGATAATCGATAAGTAATTATCGATAAGGGTCAAAATCGAATCGATAAATCGAATGCACACCCCTAGCTGAAAGATCGCCCCATACTACATCTGCATGGGATGAAAGATTGCCTCATACCACATTTTCACGGCTGCAAGATCACCATATTTGCACGGCTAAAAGATCGCCACATGCTACTGCATCCTTCATGGGATGAAATATCGCCAACGTATCCAAAGGCATCATCATTCGAAGGCACCATTCTCATAGACCGAGAACACCATGTCATGGCCTAAGGATCGCTTTCAATTTTTTGCATATCATTATTCAAAGGCATCATGGTTTGGAGGCACCATTTTCATAGCCCGAGAGCATCATCTCATAGCTTGTGAATCCTTTATTACACGCTTCATGGCCTAGGACGTCATGGTCTAAAGATGTCATCCTAACCGTGCAAAGACATCATTAATGGTCCAACGAGAACTTGCATAATGTCTAATTTTATGCACAATATACGCTTGTATTGTTTTTATTTGCAGGTAAAACCGGCATGCAATGGCTGTATAGGCAGGAACCCGCTCTAGTGCCCACAACCACATCAAACCTAACCATTCCAGTAAGCCACTCACTCGACCAGCCCGAAATATTGCTTCTGTTCTTGGAAAATACCCGTCGGCATACTCCGCCGACGGACCCTGAACTACATACGACCTGATTCTTGTAAAACCAGGGATATGTAGGAGCCTCAGAAGCCAGGGTGCGGCCTGAACCTCTTCCAAACCATTTCGCTCGATCAAAATTGGCCATCGTATCTTTACCCAAAAATTCTTTCATCATTCCCGGGTAAAGATGGGCAGCTGTTGACACCCAATTTTTTCCTATATATTTTTCAATATGCAAAATACTTTCAAAACAATATATATATGCACATATAAGTATATCCAAGTATTTTATTATGTTTTCATAATTTTCAAAGATTTAAATTGATTTATTTTCCCCTTTGTTATCTATAAAATCTCAATAATTATTTCCAAAATTATTATTTTTTTGTAATTGATCTATTATATTCAAATATTTATGCTAAAATATAACCAAGGAAATTTTTACAAATTTATTTAGTATTTTCAAAGCTAAATTGCATGTAATTGCAATACTAGCCTCTTTTAAAGATTTAATTGCATTTATGTTCACAAAATTAGGTTTGGTATTTTTAAATAATTAATTATATATTATAAATAATTTTTGTACCTTTAATTTATTTACATAAATTATTTTATTATTTTTTATAAATCAAATAGAAAATATTGGCTATTTAAATGTTAGCCCCATTTTATTTCTATTATCGCCTATATTGGACCCTAATCTAAACCTAATTACCTTGGGCCGAATCCTATCAAAACCCCGACCCAATTTCCATTCAAACCAATCCACAATCCATTTTAATAACCCACACGGATTCCCATTTAATCCCAGCCGTTGATCATTTAGAACAACGGCTCCCATTAACCCTTTCCTAAATTAATTCCCAACTACCCCCAAATCCTTTTCATTCTTCCTAATTTGCCGCCTTTGAAACCCCTCCCCTCCCAAATTCTCTATACAACCCTATCAAACCCTAGCCGCCGCCACCCTAATCCGCCCTAACCTATGGCCTTCCAAGGTCATCGGAGACTTATGACCGGCCTTCCATGGCTCATTTGTATTTGTTCTTAAGATTTCAAGGCCAGACCATGAAGAACTCTGGTCTAGCCTTTGTTCGATTTTAGTCACTGGCTCTTCTCCGGTCATCTGTGGCGTTTCTTCAGCCAGCCATGGCTATTCGAATCAGACCTTTGACTCTTCCACTTAGATCAATGGCTTTCATGGCCTTTCTTATCATTTGGGGTCCCTCTAAAACCCTAAGCTCTAAGGTTCTTTCGATTTCTTTTAGATCTGCTTCAGGTCTATGTTTGCTTTGAATTTCTAAATGTTTTTTTCAAAGTTTCTTTTAAAAACTCTGCTTTCAAAAGTCTTTATCTTTTCCGATTAGGGTTTTCTTTTTAAGTTATCTCGAAACTTTTCTCTGCTTTTTGACATGTTCTGCAATGTTTGCTCGTATTGTTCCCCTTTCTAAGTTTGCATGATAAAAACCCTAATGTCTTCTGAATTTTCTTAGTCCATTTGTATTCATTTGTTTGATTTACTTGTTTATTATCTCTAGGCACGATTGGTGTTGAAAACCCCAATTTTTGGGTTTATTCGAGTTTCTGGGACAATTTATTTGTTTGATTCACTTGTTCATCATCTCTAGACTCGATTGGTTTCGAAACCCTAATTTCTTTGGGGTATATTCATGTTTCTGAAAATGCTTGTGCAGTTCATCTGTTTGAAATGCTTGAATTGATTTGAAATTCTTTTGTTTAAGCATCTATTTCTTTATGTGATTCTGGTTTCTTGATATCATTGAAACTCGACTATACTTTTTTAGAAGGGCTTTTCACTTGACCCTTTTCATGCTTCTAGTACTCTCTCTTTTCTCTATTACTAAGGCAATGAAGTGGACCTATGTGACTATCATGTTTCGAAGGTTTGCTAACTTTGTGTTGTTATTACATGTTTCTTCTCTTTTCCATAGTTTGGCCTCGCATGCCTAATGTTTGTGCACCCTATGAATTTTCTTCTTGACTGATCTTCCATCTTGGACTGATTTCAAACCTTTCTTTTGTGAAATTCTGATTTCACTTGTGTATTAAAGTTTAATTGATTCTTTTTCTTGTTTTGCCTTACTGAATCCCTTTCGAGAATTAGTATATTCCTGTACTTAGACTTGATTACTTACTCAATTGTTTTACTGCTTCTTTTATGGAAACTGCCAGTTTACCTACAAATTGAATTCTTTCCTATTATGAGCCTGTTAGTATCCATTAAGCAGTGATTCCTTAATTAAAGAGAATCACTTGTGTTAATTGATTCTGATTGTGATTATGTCCATGTTTGTGCCAAAGCTTTACTTATTACCTTATTCTTCACTCGTTTTCAAAACTATAAATACCCTACCATCTTTTCTTTTAACAAACGAATAATTTAAGTTTTAAACACACACTTTCACTCAAAACTCTCTCTTGCTTATTGCTACTTGTGCTAATGTCTCCTTAGCCAGCTGAAATCCAAGGCTAAAACTTTGGAGTCCGATTTACTTTCTTTAGTGCACTTTGCTTCTTTGACTGGTATGTTCTGATTAATTTTCAGCACCAACAACAACATGTTTCTTTACTGTTTCTTTCATTCCTGTTTGCCTCATGTTTGTATTTAAATAGTTCCATTGTTAAGCATGTTATGTTCTTCCTTTCTGTCAGAATAAATGCTTTTGTTATTTACTTATCATAGCTTGTGGACTTTGAATCCCTATCCCTAATGTATTTGGTATCTGTGGTTGGTTTGGGGCATGACAACATTGAACATTGCTGTTCATGACCCAAACTTGATCCCTTTGGGATCATAACCTCTATGTTTACTAGTTGTTGTGTGTTATGGTTGGCTTATAGGCATGATAGCATCTTCTATTACTGTGCATGCCCTAAAGTTGACCTTTGCCTAAGTACATAGGCTCTCTGAATCCCCAGCCCCTGATCTCTCTCTATATGAAGTTATCAACTCTTTATTTTGCTAATTACTATTTCCCTATCACCCTTTACCCCTTTTCTTTTCCCCTCAGTTTTAAACTCTATTCCATCACTTCCACTATCCTCTTAGAACTTAAGGTCTGCCCCCTTACGTGAGCCTTGCCTTGGGACCCATGATCTCCCTCTGAACTTGGACAGAAAAGGGTTGGCATTTCCACATTGCACTCATCTCTATTCTGGTTATGGAACTTGGGTGTGAGCACTGCCCGGGTCCCTTTTGAGACCCTTAGGGAACTTTGACATACTCAAGTCCGAGAAAGGCTTTGAAGCAATGACATCTTAAGGCGGTTTATTCCATAGCTCAGGAGGAACCAAGAATAAAGCTTCCTTTGGATGTATCTTTTATGTATTGTTCTGATGTAATTCAGTATTTCTGGTTTGTAATAATTTCTAATAAACATCACAGATGACTAGTGAAAATGGTGGGTAATTATGCATGTCAAGGGTCGAAAATACGCCTTTAGGACTACTTTTAATTCTGCATACCCAAATTGCATTTTGATATCATGACTATAGGACTTGCATTTCTGCATGTGTAATTCTGCAATTTAGAAACCATGCTTACATGACTTGAGATTTTGCATATTTAATTCTGCACAATAGAAATCATGTCTATAGGATATGTTGTTATATTTACTTCTGCATTTTAGATACCATGTTATTAGTATCTAAATGGTTAAAATCAGATATCACTAAAATCAGTACCCCTTCGTAGAAATCATGCCTATAGGGATTCCCAAAGCAAGTAAACAAAAATCTGGTTCGTTTTTATTCACACTCAATGTTAGATATCATGTCCATGAGGTTTAAAATCAGCAACAGTAGATACCATCGCCTGAGGAAATTGAAACTAGTCTAATTTAAAATCAGTCTATTCTGAACCAGTGCTTAAGTAGCTTAATCTCTCCTTGTTAACACGATTTAGCAAGCATGCCTATAGGATTTTATACCATTTGTTTTAAGTTGTGACCATGCTCAGAATCCATAATAGATTCATGTCCCTAAGAGTTCCTCTAAACACTCAGGCAAGCCTTAGGCAGTAATAATAATAAAACTAAAATCGTTTCTATATTTGTTTAAGTGCTACAACCAGCAGACATGCCTGATTCATGCTTTATAACTGAGTCATGTAATAAAACAAGCCTGCCGAAACAACAACGATCTCTTCCCTCAAGTATTTTAGAATCAGACCTTACTTGTTTGCTCATGTCATGCAATTGGATTATTTGGTTTGAGAAGGTTTACTTGAGCCTTATGTGTTTATGTGCACCCCCCTTGAATGTGCAGTCTTTTATGTGTTTTGTATGTCGCCTTAGATTTTTACCTTTGAAACTTCAAGTCAGCCTAATATCCCTCCCTTTTAGGATTAGTAGCCCTAAGTACCTTCGCTACTGATAGGAATGGATGGATAATGGCATGCAATAACAATCGAGACCAATCCGCGCTTTAATACCTTAATGAGTGGATATGATGACCGGTACACTAATACCATGTGTATCCCCTCTTTTGAGGAGTGATTATCGGGTATTGTATCAATGTGATCCATATAATGAATAAACCTAGGACCCTCTTTCCCTTACTTTCTTTGTCTTAAAAATATTTGGACTTCTTTTTAAAAATAAACCTTTTAATAATTGCTCTTTCATACTTTGTTTAATTCCAAGCATTTGTGTATTAAATCCCCTCTTACTTGAGCCTTATCTGCTTGCATGTTAATTGAACAAATTCACAAAGAACTATCTGGCCGGGAACCACACTAGTGGATCCTGAGGGGTTCCTAACACCTTCCCCTTGGGATAACTTCAAGCCCTTACCCTATCTCTGGTTATCAAAAGCGTAGTTGTAGTTGAACATTGTAAGGTGTCCTAATGCACCATAAATCATTAGGTGGCGACTCTTAGAAAATGCAAAAGCTAGTTCCCAAAAAGAACGAGTTGCCCTATACCCAAAATGTCATAAACCCGATTCTCTCTCCGCGAGGAGGGAAAAAAGGTGGCGCGACAACATGGCGACTCTGCTGGGGACTTTTAGGCTTCTACCATTTCAGATAATTCTTGTGAATTTATACCCTCATTATGTGAAATTACTTGTTTAATTCCTTTATTTTCTTCTCAAAATGCAAAACTGACTTATCTTCTTTGTTTCTTTCCGTTATTGCTTTAAATTATGAAAATTGCTATATTTATCGCTTTCTTAATGTGCAAATACATGACAACATGCTTTTTATTTATTGCATAATCCTGCTCAACATCATACTCCACTTGTGCCAAAACAAATACTATAGCAACGCTTATAATGGGTGATTGCGCTCTTCCTATATCATTATCCCCTAAATTTGGAAAGGCGTATTTGCGGTAAAACTAGTCGATCAGCGGTGCAGACGACAGTTCTGAGCCTTCCCCCTTGAGTTGTCCGATCAAGGGTACTTGTCTAAAACCCCATAGAAACCTTACTCCATTTAAATTGTACATGTATCATAGTCAAACCTAGCCGGATCAGTTATGTTGTCCACATAATGATCCTTTAAGATAGACTTGTCCAAAGTCCACTGGGTTTCTCCAAACCCAAATGGACATCATCACGTTTTATGCATTTATTTGGAGAACCAAATGCTTAATGCTAATTGTTGATGTTAAATAGCCGAGTCCGGTGGGGGTAGGGTCTAACCCTTCTATTTTGCATACAATGAGGCACGAATCCCCAGTTTCGGCATGATTACCAACATCCACCTAAGACTTCTAAGCTGGTGGAAAGATCTTCACTCTAGTGATCAGACTCATGTTAGAAAATATCTAGGAAATCTACCTTCCCTCCTGGAAGTTCAACCCAACAACAAGATCATTGAAGCTGCCACATTGTTTTGGGATTGTTAAAGGGCTATGTTCCGCTTTGGGGAAATTGAGATGACACCCTTGCTAGAAGAAATAGGAGGATTGGCCGGTTTTTTATGGTAAACTCCGGGTTTACTAATGCCTGAGAACCGCAAGGGCAGGGGTTTCCTCAAAATGATGGGTCTGAAGAAGAATCCAGCACTGACATGCCTAAAAGAATCCTATATCCCCTTTGACTATTTGTATGAGAGGTACGATCACAACAAATCCTATCGTACCTATCCTGACGAGTTTTCCATCACATCATTAGGGCATATTCACTGAAGGGTCTTTGTATTCATGTTTTGTTTCCTGGGGTTGATCGTGTTTCCAATGAAGAAAGCAAGAATCCACACCAAACTAGCCATGGTAATTAAGACCTTAATAGAGGGAATTGGCGGGCAACCATTCAGCATTGTGCCCATGATCATTGCAGAAATATACCAAGCTCTAGAGAAGTGTCAACAAGGAGTCAATCACTTCGAAGGCTGCAATTTGCTACTTCAACTTTGGCTCATGGAGCATCTCTAAAAGGGTGAATACCGACAAGAGATTCAGCGAAGGGACTGGGATGATCACATCGCTTTCCATCACCCAAAGCAAAAGAATTATATCCCCGATATGTTTGCTCAGCCAGAGGATGCTAAAAGATGGGTCGAACTGTTTGATAATTTGACCGAGGAGCAGGTATAATGGATGTTCGAGTGGTTTCCGACCGAGGAATTCATCGCCCGATCCAGAGATGCACCTTTCATTATATTGATCAGTATGAGAGGAACATACCTTACGTCTCTCTCCGGGTTATGAGGCAAGCTGGTAGGAAGCAGGTTGTACCCATGGTCGATAAGATGAGTCACTTCCGGGCTGGCTTCCAGGATGATGATAACCCTTACAAGTGCCAAGCTCAACATATGTGGTATTTCAAGATCGTCACGGGGATGGATACCATCGAACCAGATAGGTACCACGCTGGTTGTGCTCCCTACTATTCCGGCTGGTTGGAGGATAATCATGATGGTCTGGGCCAGACTGGGTTTTTTCGAGGTCACACGGTCATATATGAAAAGGCCGAGGCACATGTCAAATACAACCAACTGCACAAGACGATCCGGGAGTGCAAAAGCGAGCACCGTGAGATACAAGAAGCCAATCAGAAGTTAATTGAGGAGTGGAAGAACATGGCTGTAAGTGCCAACAAGCGACTGGGATACCTGGAGCGAGGCATAATGGAGTTGGAAAGAAAGTTTCTCAAGAGGGTCAAAGGCTGTCCGAATGCTTAAGGAAACGAAGGCGGACATCTAGCCAGGTCTTACCTATTGCTGGGACTTCGCGAGCTGGGGAAGCTGTTTGACAGAGCCAAGGATGTCGAATCTGGGGAAGGTCCTTCTGGGACCAAGTAGATAGAAGTTTATCTTTTCGCTATATAAAATGTAATAAGTCCAATGGCCATTAGTGACTATTATTTCCTATTATTTAGTGTTAATTTGGGATTCGTCTTATTTTCTATCAACAAAATGAAGAATTTAGCCTTCTGAGCTCTCCAAATTAATGTGTCGCTAGGCCTACCTCAGGCACAAAGAGGTCCCCAAATTCGCACTCGATTTACATTCTCGCACTATGTGTTTAAATATTGAAACACTTTTTATAAACCCAACTAACTTGGTTACCTTTTTGTTTTAATTTTGTTTTGTTATTCCCCTCCCCAAAGGTTAGTTCGAGCACTCTGGCAACGTCATCCTATTCCACAAGATCCAAGGGCCCTCCACCCACTCCTCCACTAAGTCTTGTTAAGAATAAGAACAAAGGCAAAATGGAAGATTTGAAAAACGTTAGAAAGGAGAATTCAACTGAACGGGTAGAGGTCACAAATGGTCATGGTACTCAGGTTCCTAAGGAAAATGTATCCCAGCTTGAACAAAAATTGCTAAATTTCCAGGAAGAGCTCGACCTGGTTCGGAATCTGGCAAGTTTATCATTCTCGCTCAGCACCCCAGATATCACCTTTTCCACTATTCAAAACCCTACACCACCCCAAAACATCCCAAAGCAACAAATCATCCCGCTCCCCATGCTATTTAACCAAAGACCCAATGCAACACTTGTCATACCACAAACAACACCCCATTGCTCCTCCCAGAACTCTAAAACTCCACAAATGACCACTTCCACACCCACCATAACACTACCATATACGTGGAGACTATGCCACTCTCCACCCAACCCATCTCAGCCACACCTGAGTCTAATGATAAAGATTTTCTCATCAGGAACCTGGCTGAAGAACTTAAGAAATTGACTAACCGGATCCAGGGCGTTGAAGGAAACAAGGGAATTGAAGGGTTGAATTATGAAGATCTCAACATACAGCCTAATGTCGAACAACCCGAGGGATAAAAACCTCCAAAGTTTGAGATGTTTGACGGCAGAGGTGATCCCAAAGTCCATTTGAGGACGTATTGTGACAAGTTGGTTGGTGTAGGAAAAGAGGAGAGAATACGCATGAAGATGTTCATGAGGAGTCTAAAAGGAGATGCGATGTCTTCGTACATCAGCCATGATCCTAAGAAATGGTCAAGTTGGGTAGGTATGGCCTTTGATTTCGTGGAAAGGTTCAGATTTAAATCAGAAAATGCACCGGATGTATTCTATATGTAGAATCTAAAGAAGAAACCTATAGAAACATTTGGCGAGTATGCTACTTGCTGGAGATCTGAAGCTGCTAAGGTTAGACCTGCCTTAGAGGAGGAATAAATGAACAATTTTTTTGTCCGGGCCCAAGACCCGCAATACTATGAGCGACTAATAATGATCGAAAGCCACAAATCTTCTGACATTATCAAACTGGGGGAACGAATCAAAGAAGGCATTAAGAGCGGTATGGTCACAAACTTCGAGGCCTTACAAGCTACAAATAAGGCCTTGCAGTCCGGTAGTGTGTCCAAAAAGAGGGACGTAGGAGCCGTGATGGTTGCACAAAGAACCAAATCTCCTATCAAGTACCAAAACTACCTGACACCTCTACTCACATATTAGCCCACTCCTAACTACCAAGCACCCTCACTGCCCGCCTATCAACCATCTCCACCTCCCATATTTTAGCCTTCTTCACCTAGATATTCCCAACCCGCACATGTCTACCAAACTTACAATACTCAACCATCCCACTATCAGTCACGTCCTACTCGTCAAAACTTCCCTAGACCACGATCACATTTTGACCTCAGGCCTCCCAAACAATATACAACCATTGCTGAACCCATTGACCAGCTATATGAGAGACTCAAAACCGCCAGTTATGTCACCCACATCCCTGCTTCAACCCTTAAGAATCCTTCTGAGTGGGTTAACCCAAACAAATCCTTTGCATACCACTCTGGCATGAATGGACACAACATCGACGGATGTCGCTCCTTGAAAGACAAGATCCAGTCTCTGATCGGCAAAAGAACCCACCCTGAATGTCCGTAACAACCCTCTACCGGACCACAAAGGCGGGGGTATTCACATGATTGAAGTGGATGATGATTGGGATCCCGAGAGATCCATCGGGTTTATCATGGAAGGTGATGATATAAAGAAGCCAGCGGTTACCCTCAACCCTATCATGGTCCAGATCCAACCATCTGAGGTCACTGAGGTAGATGTGTCTATCCCTCTTGAGTTCGAAGCAACTCCATCGACAAAAGCACTAACACCATTTGAAGTCGCAGTTTTGCTACCCAAAGAACATGTCCCATTGGAAGTAAAGGTGGTCTCACCATTGCAATGTCCGTCATGCCATCATTCCACACAAAAGCTATACCTTGGGATTAAACAGCTGAGAATAGGAGGAAGGGCAAGGTCAGATTTGAAGAGACTACTGCAGCATAGGGAATGACAAGAACGGGGAGAGTCTATACCCATGAATACCTAGCTGAGTCCAGCAAGCAAGTCTCCAACCAGCCACCCATCATCGAGACAGGTCCAGACGACCTTTGGAGAAAGATACAAGCCAAGGAGTATTCAGTTATTGACCAGCTAAAAAAAACACCAGTGCATATATCCATCCTCTCACTGTTACAGAATTCAAAGTCACACAAAAATGCTCTGTTGAAGGTGCTAAGTGAGGCCTACGTACCAAGCAACATCACCGGTAGGGAAATGGCCAACATGGTGGTACAGGTATTAGAGAGCCACAAAATCACTTTCTATGAGGACGAGCTACCACCTGAAGGGTTGGGTCACAATAGAGCCCTATATATTACTGTGCAATGTGAGGACTATTTCATCACTAGGATCCTGGTCGATGGGAGTTCCGATCTTAACATCTGTCCTCTGGTAATGCTCAAAAAGTTGGGGAAAGGTTTGCACGAGATAAAAGAAGGAGCTATCAACATAAAAGCTTTTGATGGATATCAGAGGGCCACCATCGGTGAGATTAGCTTGTGTCTGCAGATAGGACCAACTTGGTTTGATGTTGAGTTCCAAGTGATAGATGCGCCAACATCCTACAACCTGTTGTTAGGACGCCCTTGGATTCATTCTACGGGGGCTGTGGCTTCGACACTGTATCAGGCCATGAAATTTGAATGGAATTACCATGAAGTGATCATTCATGGTGATGGAAGCAATCCTATATACAGTCGTCAAACCATTCCGGCAATAGGGGGAAGAAGAAAGTTAGATGGGGAGACCTACCACCATATCGAGCGAGTCAATGTTGTTGACAAAGATAAATGGTGGGACAACAAGATCGAGAGTATATTGAACTGAAGTGGGTACGAACCTGGCAAGAACCTCCAGGGGATTGCTAAACCGATAAAGCTCAAGAAGCACGACACTACTTTCGGTATGGGATACGAATACACTTGGGAAGAGTTCAACAACTGGTCGCCGCCATGGCGTGGTCCTTACTACCCAATGGACCAACTAATAGCGCACTTAGAGTTGACTTTCCAACAGGCTGACGTCGTCTATGGGACGGACAAAGAAGAGGCTCTCGCAGCAGTGAAAAATTTGTTTTTAGAAGACAATGATATGGATTGTTGTGTTATCCTTGAGGAGGAGGGGGAGGAAAGCCCTTCCATACAGGCCGTAAGCAGAGGAGCATGCCTCAATAACTCGTCTATTAGAACAACCAGAGCCCGGCGAGCCTCGGAGTAGCAAGGCTAAACAAGCATCATGCACTGTTCTTTTTTACTGGACGATTTTCTTTTCGCATTTTTGTTCTCGCAATAAGATCTTCAATGTTCAAAACAATTATGAAATTTATCAAAAGCATTTGGAATTTTCTTATGAATCGACACTTATTATTATTTTTCTCTTATTTATTTCATTTATACAGCATTACTATTACTTATCTTGATGAACCAATGACCGTGACATGCAATGAGACAACACATCAAACAAACATTAAATTAGAGGAAGATGATATACTAGAGGAAGTTGTCAAAGAAGTAGAGAGCTTTGAGAACAGACCTAAGTCCAACCTGGACGAGACAGAAATTGTTAACCTGGGAGATGTAGAAAATGCCAAGGAAACGCGAATCAGCGTTCATTTGTCGCCATCAGAAAAGAAAGAATACACAGAATTTCTGAGGGAGTATGAGGATATATTCGCCTGGTCATATGATGACATGACTGATCTAAGCACATCTATTGTGGCCCATAAACTACCAACTTATCCGACATGTCCTCCAGTAAAGCAGAAGCTCAGGAAGTTCAAACCTGATATGAGTTTGAAAATCAAGGAAGAAGTCACTAAGCAGGTCAAAGCTAAGGTTCTCAGGGTGCTTGAATACCCGACATGGTTAGCCAACATCGTGCCAGTACCAAATAAGGATGGGAAGGTCAGAGTTTGTGTCGACTACCGGGATCTCAACCGGGCCAGTTCGAAAGATGACTTCCCTTTGCCGAACATACACATCTTGATTGATAATTGCGCCAAGCATGAACTGCAATCGTTCGTGGATTGCTTCGCTGGTTACATCAAATCTGGATGGATGAAGAAGATGCTGAGAAAACGGCTTTCATCACACCATGGGGAATGTATTGTTACAAAATGATGTCGTTTGGCCTGAAGAATGTAGGGGCCACCTATATGAGGGCCATGACTACCATTTTTCATAACATGATACACAAGGAAATAGAGGTATATGTGGATGACGTTATCATCAAATCCAAGAAGGCCACTGACTACATAAGAGATCTGAGGCAATTTTTTGATAGATTGCGGAGGTACAACCTGAAACTAAATCCCGCAAAGTGTGCATTTAGGGTTCCTGTTGGGAAGCTGCTTGGGTTTATTGTGAGCCACAAAGGAATAGAACTGGATCCATTGAAAGTCAAAGGCATTCAAAAACTACCATCACCAAAGAACAAAAATGACGTGATAAGTTTCTTAGGAAGACTCAACTACATCAGCCGGTTCATATCACAATCCACAGTCTTCTACGAAACAATCTTTAAGATGTTAAAGAAGGACGCCGCTACCAAATGGACCGACGACTGTCAAAAGGCCTTTGATAGAATCAAGGAGTACTTGTTAACACCACCAGTCTTCGTCCCGCCTGAGCCAGGTAGACCCCTATTACTCTATCTTGCAGTATTGGATAGAGCTTTTGGTTGCGTTCTGGGACAACATGATGAAACATGAAGGAAGGAACAGACCATCTACTATCTCAGTAAGAAGTTTACTCCGTACGAAGCCCGATATTCTCTGTTAGAGCACACCTGTTGTGATTTGACTTAGGTGGCCCAAAAGCTGAGGCATTACTTCTGTGCCTATACTATATATCTCATATCAAGGATGGATCCGTTAAAGTACATATTTTAGAAGCCCATACCCACCACCAAGCTAGCCAAGTGGCAAATCCTGTTGAGTGAATTTGACATTGTCTACGTAACTCAAAAAGCAATGAAGGGACATGCACTGGCAGATCACCTTGCTGAAAAATCTAGTATATGGAGAATACGAACCTCTGAAAATGTATTTTCCTGACGAAGAAGTATCATTCATAGGAGAAGACATTGCAGAATCCTATGATGGTTAGAGAATGTTTTTCGACGAAGCAACAAATTTCAAAAGAGTTGGCATATGAGCAGTCCTAGTATCAGAAACCGATCAGCATTATCCGGTATCTGCCAAACTTAGGTTCCCGTGCACCAACAACATAGCTGAATACGAAGCTTGCATCCTAGGGCTCAAGATGGGCATTGACATGAAAATCCAAGAGTTGTTAGTGATCGGAGACTCAGACATACTCATACATCAGGTACGAGAAGAATGGGCAACCAAGAACTCCAAGATACTCCCGTATCTGCATCATGTACATGAGTTGACAAAGAGGTTCACAAAGACAAAGTTCCGACATGTTCCCAGAATCCAAAATGAATTCACTGATGCATTGGCTACCCTGTCATCCATGATACATCATCCTAATAAGAATTTCATTGATCCCATACCAGTGAAATATTCATAATCAGCCAGCTTACTGTGCCCATGTTGAATAGGAAGCAGACAGAAAACCTTGGTTCCATGATATCAAGGAATATTTATAAAAAAGGAGATTACCCAGAGCTTGCTAATCATACCTAGAAGCGCACGTTGCAGAGGTTGTCTAACAATTTCTTTCACAACGGAGGAATCCTGTATAAGAGGACTCCTGATTTGGGATTATTAAGGAGTGTTGATGCAAAGGAAGCATCCAAGCTGCTAGAGGAGATTCATGCTAGGACCTGTGGTCCACATATGAATGGTTATGTTTTAGCAAAGAAGATACCCTGGGCTGGTTACTTTTGGATGACAATGGAGACAGATTGCATCCAGTACGTCCGGAAATGTCATCGTTGTCAGATTTATGCCAACATGATAAAGGTGCCGCCAAATAAACTCAACGCAACAAGCTCGCCTTAGCCATTCGCCGCTTGGGGAATGGATGCCATTAGTCCAATTGTGCCCACTGCTTCAAACGGACACCGGTTTATCCTAATAGCCATCGATTATTTTACCAAGTGGATCGAAGTAGCATCTTACAGAATGTCATGGCATACTTCATCCGCAACTGTATTATTTGTTGATTCGGTATCCTAGAGTTGTTCATCACTGATAATGGATCCAATCTCAATAGTGACCTAATGAAAGGAATGCGCGAAACCTTCAGAATCAGCCACAAGAATTCCACAGCCTACAGGCGTTAAATGAATGGAGCTGTGGAAGCCACCAACAAGAATATCAAGAAGATATTGAGGAAAATGATAGAAAAGTACAAACAGTGGCACAATAAGTTATCGTTTGCGACTGGGGCAATGCACTATATGCTGGTTTATGGTACAGAGGCCGTCATTCCCGTCGAAGTGGAAATTCCTTCCTTAAGGATCATACAAGAGGATGAGCTCGACGACGCATAATGGGTGAAAAGTCGTTATGAGCAGCTAGCTCTTATAGATAGGAAAAGAATGAACATAGTGTTTCATGGTAACTTTATCAGAACAGAATGTCCAGAGCCTTCAACAAAAGAGTCAAGCCGAGACAGTTCACACCAGGGCAGCTGGTATTAAAGAAAATTTTTCCGCATCAATATGAAGCCAAAGGGAAGTTCTCTCCCAACTGGAAATGTACATATATGGTTCACCGGGTTCTGACAGGAGGGGCCCTCATACTCGCAGAAATGGACGGAGATGTTTGACCAAAGCCGATCAATTCAGATGCAGTCAAGCATTACTATGTGTTATCTTTATGTTTTTCCTATATGATGTAATTGAACTATGCCTGACCTGATTCCCGTTTAAGAGGGGATACATAGTAAGCCCTATGGGTTCGGTCACAACTCAATAAAATTTTCATCCCTCCCCCTCTCCCCCGCAATTGGAAACTAGGGTAGAATTTTGAGAAGGACCCTCAAAATTCCGAAGTAATTTTAGCCAGTCATCGCAAGTAGCAATCAGAAACGTCCAACCCATTAAAATGGGGCAGAATTTTGAGAGGGACCCTCAAAATTCTGTAGCAAGAGAGGGTGCAACGACCAGGACCGCGTCACAGTCGTCGGTTCATCTAAAAATATTTAATTATGCATCTATACTTTTACAAAATCATACATGTTTATTATCGAAAATGCTTTGCTTAGCAAAGGTACCCCAGTGATACATACATTATCACCAAATCGAAGCCAAGTAGGTCAAGCAGAGCCAGTGGGGATACGAACTAACCTCCCCTTTTACAAAACTCACAATTTTTCTTTGGATGCAGGCGTTTGGAAATCATCAAACATGCTATACACTCATGAGACAAACATTGTTTAGGAATACAACTCTCATAACCTATGCGTTTACTCACATTTGCTATCCATATACACTAGTGGCATTCCATGTGTCACATTGTCCCCAACAGTCATAATATCGCAATCTGCTATTAGTTAAGAAAGCTCTATTACCATTCACCATTTAATTTCTTGCATAAGGATACCATTATGCCTTCCGAGACTAAACGCTGTCTCCATCTGCATTTCTGCATTGCATAAGGCTACTATTCTGCCTTCCAACTTGCATAAGGCTACCATTCTGCCTTCCGAGACTAAACGCTATCTCCATGTGCATTTCTGCACTACATAAGGCTGCCATTTTGTCTTCCGAGACTAAAAGTTGTCTCCATCCACATTACATGGTCTGAAAGATTGCCTCATACTGCATCTGCATGGCTAAAAGATCACTATATTGCATGGGCTAAAAGATCGTCTCATACTGCATCCGCATGGATGAAAGATCGCCACATTACATGGGTTGAAAGATCGCTTCATATTGCATCTGCATGGCTGAAAGATCACTACATTGCATGGGCTGAAAGATCACCTCATACTGCATCTACATGGCTGAAAGATTGCCACATTGCATGGGCTGAAAGATCGCTTCATACTGCATCTGCATGGCTGAAAGATTGCCACATTGCATGGCTGAAAGATCGCCCCATACTACATCTGCATGGGCTGAAAGATTGCCTCAGACCACATTTACACGGCTGAAAGATCGCCACATGCTACTGCATCCTTCATGGGATGAAATATCTCCAACGTATCCAAAGGCGTCATTATTTGGAGGCACCATCCTCATAGCCCGAGAACACCATGTCATGGACTGAGGGTCGCTTTCAATTTTTTGCATATCATTATTCAAAGGCATTATGGTTTGGAGGCACCATTTTCATAGCCCGAGAGCATCATCTCATAGCTTGTGAATCCTTTATTACACGCTTCATGGCCTAGGATGTCATGGTCTAAAGATGTCATCCTAACCGTCCAAAGACATCATTAATGGTTCAACGAGAACCCGCATAATGTCTAATTTTATGCACAATATACGCTTGTATTGTTTTTATTTGTAGGTAAAACTGGCATGCAACGGATATATCGGCAGGACCCCGCTCTAGTGCCCACAGCCACATCAAATCTAACCATTCCAATAAGCCACTCACTCGACCAGCCCGAAATATTGCTTTTGTTCTTGGAAAATACCCGTCGGCATACTCCGCCGACGGACCCTGAACTACATACGACCTGATTCCTGTAAAACCAGGGATATGTAGGAGCCTCAGAAGCCAGGGTGCGGCCTGAACCTCTTCCAAACCATTTCGCTCGATCAAAATTGGCCATCGTATCTTTACCCGAAAATTCTTTCATCATTCCCGAGTAAAGAGGGGCAGCTGTTGACACCCAATTTTTTCCTATATATTTTTCAATATGCAAAATACTTTCAAAATAACATATATATGCATATATAACTATATCCAAGTATTTTATTATTTTTTTATAATTTTCAAAGATTTAAATTGATTTATTTTCCACTTTGTTATCTATAAAATCTCAATAATTATTTTCAAAATTATCATTTTTTTGTAATTCATCTATTATATTCTCATATTTATGCTAAAATATAGCCAAGGGAATTTTTACAAATTTATTTAGTATTTTTAAAGCTAAATTGCATGTAATTGCAATATTAGCCTTTTTTAAAGATTTAGTTGCATTTATGTTCACAAAATTAGGTTTGGTATTTTTAAATAATTAATTATATATTATAAATCATTTTGTACCTTTAATTTATTTACATAAATTATTTGATTATTTTTTATAAATCAAATAGAAAAAATTGGCTATTTAAAGGATAGCCCCATTTTATTTTGATTATCGCCTATATTGGACTCTAATCTAAAGCCAATTACCTTGGCCCAAATCCTATCAAAACCCTGACCTAATTTCCATTCAAACTGACCCACAACCCATTTTAATAAACCACCCGGATTCCCATTTAATCCCAACCGTTGATCGTTTAGATCAACGACTCCCATTAACCCTTTCCTAGATTAATTCCCAACTACCCCCAAATCCTTTTCATTCTTCCTAATCTGCCGCCTTTGAAACCCCTCCCCTCCCAAAATCTCTATACAACCTTATCAAACCCTAGCCGCCGCCACCCTAATCCACCCTAACTTATAGCCTTCCAAGGTCATCGGAGACTTATGACCGACCTTCCATGGCTCCTTTGTATTTGTTCTTAAGATTTCAAGGCCAGACCATGAAGAACTCTGGTCCAGACTTTGTTCGATTTTAGTCCCTGGCTCTTCTCCGATCATCTATGTCGTTTCTCCAGCCAGCCAGGCTATTCGAGTTAGACCTTTTACTCTTCTGCTTAGATCAATGGCTTTTATGGCCTTTCTCATCATTTGGGGTCCCTCTGAAACCCTAAGCTCTAAGGTTCTTTCGATTTCTTTTAGATCTGCTTCAGGTCTATGTTTGCTTTGAATTTCTAAATGTTTTTCTCAAAGTTTCTTTTAAAAACTCTGCTTTCAAAACTTTTTATTTTTACCAATTAGGGTTTTCTTATTAAGTTATCTCGAAACCTTTCTCTGATTTTTGACATGTTCTGCTATGTTTTCTCGTATTGTTCCCCTCTCTAAGTTTGCATGATAAAAAAAACCCTAATGTTTTCTGAATTTTCTTAGTCCATTTGTATTCATTTGTTTGATTTACTTGTTTATTATCTCTAGGCTTGATTGGTGTTGAAAACCCCAATTTTTGGGTTTATTCGAGTTTCTGGGACTATTTATTTGTTTGATTCACTTGTTCATCATCTCTAGACTCGATTAGTTTCGAAACCCTATTTTCTTTGGGGTCTATTCTAGTTTCTGAAAATGCTTGTGCAGTTCATCTGTTTGAAATGCTTGAATTGATTTGAAATTCTTTTGTTTCAGCATCTATTTCTTTATGTGATTCTGGTTTCTTGATATCATTGATACTCGACTATACTTTTTCAGAAGGGCTTTTCACTTGACCCTTTTCATGCTTCTAGTACTCTCTATTTTCTCTATTACTCAGGCAATGAAGTGGACCTATGTGACTATCATGTTTCGAAGGTTTGCTAACTTTGTGTTTTTATTACATGCTGCTTCTCGTTTCCATAGTTTGGCCTCGCATGTCTAATGTTTGTGCACTCTATTTATATGTTTGAATTTTCTTCTTGACTGATCTTCCATCTTGGACTGATTTCAAACCTTTCTTTTGTAAAATTCTGATTTCACTCGTCTATTAAAGTTTAATTGATTCTTTTTCTTGTTTTGCCTTACTGAATCCCTTCCCAAAATTAGTATATTCCTATACTTAGACTTGATTACTTACTCAATTGTTTTGCTGCTTCTTTTATGGCAACTGCCAGTTTACCTACAAATTGATTTCTTTTCTTATTATGAGCCTGTTAGTATCCGTTAAGCAGTGATTCCTTAATTAAAGAGAATCATTTGTGTTAATTGATTCTGATTGTGATTATTTCCATGTTTGTGCCAAAGCTTTACTTATTACCTTATTCTTCATTCTTTTTCAAAACTATAAATACCCTACCATCTTTTCTTTAAACACACGAACAATTTAAGTTCTGAACACACTTACACTCAAAAATCTCTCTTGCTTATTACTACTTGTGCTACTGTCTACTTAGCCAGCTGAAAGCCAAGGATAAAACTTTGGAGTCCGATTTACTTTCTTTAGTGCACTTTGCTTCTTTGACTGGTATGTTCTGATTAATTTTCAGCACCAACAACAACATGTTTCTTTACTGTTTCTTTCATTCCTGTTTGCCTCATGTTTGTATTTAAATAGTTCCATTGTTAAGCATGTTATGTTCTTCCTTTCTGTCAGAATAAATGCTTTTGTTATTTACTTATCATAGCTTGTGGACTTTGAATCCCTATCCCTAATGTATTTGGTATCTGTGGTTGGTTTGGGGCATGACAGCATTGAACATTGCTGTTCATGACCCAAACTTGATCCCTTTGGGATCATAACCTCTATGTTTACTAGTTGTTGTGTGTTATGGTTGGATTATAGGCATGCCAACATCTTCTATTACTGTGCATGCCCTAAAGCTGACCTTTGCCTAAGTACATAGGCTCTCTGAATCCCCAGCCCCTGACCCCTCTCTATATGAAGTTATCAACTCTGTATTTTGCTAATTACTATTCCCCGATCACCCTTTACCCCTTTTCTTTTCCCCTCAGTTTTAAACTCTATTCCAGTACTTCCACTATCCTCTTAGAACTTAAGGTCTGCCCCCTCTATACGTGAGCCTTGCCTTAGGACCTATGAGCTCCCTCTGAACTTGGACACAAAAGGGCTGGCATTTCCACACTGCACTCATCTCTATTCTGGTTATGCAACTTGGGTGTGAGCACTGCCCGGGTCCCTTTTGAGACCCTTAGGGAACTTTGACACACTCAAGACCGAGAAAGACTTTGAAGCAGTGGCATCTTAAGGCATTTTATTCCATAGCTGAGGAGGAACCAAGAATCAAGCTTCTTTTGGATATATCTTTTATGTATTGTTCTGATGTAATTCAGTATTTCTAGTTTGTAATAAACAGCGGGGAATGGCTAGTGAAAATGGTGGGTAATTATGCATGTCAAGGGTAGAAAATGCGCCTTTAGGACTACTTTTAATTCTGCATACCCAAATTGCATTTAGATATCATGACTATAGGACATGCAATTCTGCATGTGTAATTCTACAATTTAGAAATCATGCTTACAGGACTTGAGATTTTGCATGTTTAATTCTGCACAGTAGAAATCTTGTCTGTAGGATATGTTGCTATGTTTACTTCTGCATTTTAGATACCATGTTATTAGTATCTAAATGGTTAAAATCAGATATCACTAAAATCAGCACCCCTTCGTAGAAATCATGCCTATAGGGATTCACAAAGCAAGTAAACAAAAATCTGGTTCGTTTCTATTCACACTCAATGTTAGATATCATGTCCATAAGGTTTAAAATCAGCAATAGTAGATACCATCGCCTGAGGAAATTGAAACTATTTAAAATCAGTCTATTCTGAACCAGTGCTTAAGTAGCTTAATCTCTCCTTGTTAACACGATTTAGCAAGCATGCCTATAGGATTTTATACCATTTGTTTTAAGTTGTGACCATGCTCAGAATCCATAATAGATGCATGTCCCTAAGAGTTCCCCTAAATACTCAGGCAAGCCTTAGGCAGTAATAATAATACAATTAAAATCGCTTCTATATTTGTTTAAGTGCTACAACCAGTAGACATGCCTGATTCATGCTTTCTAACTGAGTCATGTAATAAAACAAGACTACCGTAACAACAATGATCTCTTCCCTCAAGTATTTTAGAATCAGACCTTACTTGTTTGCTCATGTCATGCTATGGGATTATTTTGTTTGAGAAGGTGTACTTGAGCCTTATGTGTTTATGTGCACCCCCCTTGAATGTGCAGTCTTTTATGTGTTTTGTATGTCGCCTTAGATTTTTACCTTTGAAACTTCAAGTCAGCCTAATATCCCTCCCTTTTAGGATTAGTAGCCCTAAGTACCTTCGGGACTGATATGAATGGATGGGTAATGACATGCAATAGCAATCGAGACAATCCGCGCTTTAATACCTTAACGAGTGGGAATGATAGATATGGATTTGATGACCAATGCGCTAATACCACGTGTATCCCATCTTTTGAGGAGTGATTATCGGGTATTGCATCAATGTGATCCATATAATGAATAAACCTAGGACCCTCTTTCCCTTACTTTCTTTGTCTTAAAAATATTTGGACTTCTTTTTCAAAATCAACCTTTTAATAATTTCTCTTTCATACTTTGTTTACTTCCAAGCATTTGTGTATTAAATCCCCTCTTACTTGAGCCTTATCTGCTTACATGTTAATTGCACAAATTCATAAAGAACTATCTGGCCGGGAACTACACTAGTGGATCATGAGGGGTTCCTAACACCTTCCCTTTGGGATAATTTCACGCCCTTACCCTATCTCTTGGTATCAAAAGCGTAGTTGTAGTTGAATTATGAAATGCAAAACTGAAGTTGAATTTAATTCCTTTATTTTCTTCTCAAAATGCAAAACTGACTTATCCTCTTTGTTTCTTTCCGTTATTTCTTTAAATTATGAAAATTGCTATATTTATCGCTTTCTTAATGTGCAAATACATGACAACATGCTTTTTATTTATTGCATAATCCTGCTCAACATCATACTCCACTCGTGCTAAAACAAATACTATAGCAACGCTTATAATGAGTGGTTGCGCTCTTCCTATATCATTATCCCTAAATTTGGAAAGGCATATTTGCGGTAAAACTAGTCGATCAGCGGTGCAGATGACAGTTCCGAGCCTTCCCTCTTGACTTGTCCGATCTAGGGTACCAGTCTAAAACCCCATAGAAACCTTACTCCATTTAAATTGTACATGCATCATAGTCAAACCTAGCCGGATCAGTTATGTTGTCCATATAATGATCCTTTAAGATAGACCTGTCCAAAGTCCACTGGGTTTCTCTAAACCCAAATGGACATCATCACGTTTTGTGCATTTATTTGGAGAACCAAATGCTTAATGCTAATTGTTGATGTTAAATAGCCGAGTCCGGTGGGGGTAGGGTCTAACCCTTATGTTTTGCAGACAATGAGGAACGAATCCCCAATTTTGGCATGATTACCAAAAGAATCCTATATCCCCTTTGACTATTTGTATGAGAGGTACGGTCACAGCAAATCCTATCGTACCTATCCTGATGAGTTTGCCATCACATCATTAGGGCATATTCACCGAAGGGTCTTTGTATTCATGTTTGGTTTCCTGGGGTTGATCGTGTTTCTAATGAAGAAAGCAAGAATCCACACCATACTAGCCATGGTAACTAAGACCTTAATAGAGGGAATTAGCGGGCAACCATTCAGCATTGTGCCCATGATCATTGCAGAAATATACCGAGCACTAGAGAAGTATCAACAGGGAGTCAATCACTTCGAAGGCTGCAATTTGCTACTTCAACTTTGGCTCATGGAGCATCTCTAAAAGGGTGAATACCGACAAGAGATTTAGCGAAAGGACTGGGACGATCACATCGCTTTCCATCACCCAAAGCAAATGAATTATATCCCCGATATGTTTTCTCAGCCGGAGGATGCTAAAGGATGGGTCGAACTGTTTGATAATTTTACCGAGGAGCAGGTATAATGGATGTTCGAGTGGTTTCCGACCGAGGAATTCATCGCCCGATCCAGAGACGCACCTTTCATGATATTGATTAGTCTGAGAGGAACATACCCTTACGTCTCTCTTCGGGTTATGAGGCAAGCTGGTAGGAAGCAGGTTGTACCCATGGTCGACAAGATGAGTCACTTCCGGGCTGACTTCCAGGATGATCATAACCCTTACAAGTTCCAAGCTCAACATATGTGGTATTGCAAGATCGTCACGGAGATGGATACCATCGAACCAGATAGGTACCATGCTGGTTGTGCTCCCTACTATTCCGACTGGTTGGAGGATAATCATGATGTTTTGGGCCAGACTGGGTTTGTTCGAGGTCATAAGGTCAGAGATGAAAAGGCCGAGGCACAGGTCAAATACAACTAACTACGCAAGAGGATCCGGGAGTGCGAAAACGAGCACCGTGAGATACAAGAAGCCAATCAGAAGTTAATTGAGGAGTAGAAGAACATGGCTGTCAGTGCCAACAAGCGACTGGGATACCTGGAGAGAGGCATAATGCAGTTGGAAAGAAAATTTATCAAGAGGGTCAAAGACTGTCAGAATGCTGAAGGAAACGAAGGCGGACATCTAGCCAGGGCTTACCTATTGCTGGGACTTCGCGAGCTGGGGAAGCTGTTCGACAGAGCTAAGGATGTCGAATCTGGGGAAGGTCCTTCTGGGGCCAAGTAGATAGAAGTTTATCTTTTCCCTATACAAAATGTAATAAGGCCAATGGCCATTAGTGACTATTATTTCCTATTATTTAGCGTCGATTTAGGATTCGTCTTATTTTCTATCAACAAAATGAGGCATTTAGCATTCTGAGCTCTCCAAATTAATGTGTCGCTAGGCCTACCTCGGACACAAAGAGGTCCCCAAATTCGGACACGATTTACATTCTCGCACTATGTGTTTAAATATTGCAACACTTTTTATAAACCCAACTAACTTGGTTACCTTTTTGTTTTATTTTTGTTTTGTTATTCCCCTCCCCAAAGGTTAGTTTGAGCACTCTGGCAACTTCATCCTATTCCACAAGATCCAAGGGCCCTCCACCCACTCCTCCACTAAGTCTTGTTAAGAACAAGAACAAAGGCAAAATGGAAGATTTGAACAATGTTAGAAAGGAGAATTCAACTGAACGGGTAGAGGTCACTAATGGTCATGGTACTCAGGTTCCTAAGGAAAATGTATCCCAGCTTGAACAGAAATTGCTAAAGTTCCAGGAAGAGCTCGACCAGGTTCGAAATCTAGCAAGTTTGTCATTCTCGCTCAGCACCCCATATATCACCTTTCCCATAACTCAAAACCCTACACCACCCCAAAACATCCCAAAGCAACAAATCTTCCCGCTCCCCATACTATTCTACCAAAGACCCAATGCAACACTTGTCATACCACAAACAACACCCCATTGCTCCTCCCTGAGCTCTAAAACTCCACAAATGACCACTTCCACACCCACCATAACACGCCCATATACGTGGAGACCATGCCACTCTCCACCCAACCCATCTCAGGCACACCCGAGTCTGATGATAAAGATTTTCTCATCAGGAACCTAGCTGAAGAACTTAAGAAATTGACTAACCGGATCTAGGGCGTTGAAGGAAACAAGGGAATTGAAGGGTTGAATTATGAAGATCTCTACATACAGCCCAATGTCGAACAACCCGAGGGGTACAAACCTCCAAAGTTTGAGATATTTGACGGCATAGGTGATTCCAAGGTCCATTTGAGAATGTATTGTGACAAGTTGGTTGGGGTAGGAAAAGACGAGAGAATATGCATGAAGATGTTCATGAGGAGTCTAAAAGAAGATGCAATGTCTTGGTACATCAGCCATGATCCTTAGAAATGGTCAAGTTGGGTAGGTATGGCCTCTGATTTCGTGGAGAGGTTCAGATTTAACACAAAAAATGCGCCGGATGTATTCTATATTCAGAATCTAAAAAAGAAACCTATAGAAACATTTGGCGAGTATGCTACTCGCTGGAGATCTGAAGCTGCTAAGGTCAGACCTGCCTTAGAGGAGGAACAAATGAACAAATTATTTGTCCAGTCCCAAGACCCGCAATACTATGAGCGACTAATGATGATCGAAAGCCACAAATCTTCTGACATTATCAAACTGGGGGAACAAATCAAAGAAGGCATTAAGAGCGGTATGGTCACAAACTTCGAGGCCTTACAAGTTAAAAATAAGGCCTTGCAGTGCGGTGGTGTGTCCAAAAAGAGGGACGTAGGAGCCGTGATGGTTGCACAAAGAACCAAATCTCCTATCAAGTACCAAAACTACCTGACACCTCCACTCACATATTAGCCCACTCCTAACTACCAAGCACCATCACCGCCCGCCTATCAACCATCTCCACCTCCCATATTTCAGCCTAATTCACCCAGATATTCCCAACCCGCACATGTCTACCAAACTTACAATACTCAACCATCCCACTATCAGTCACCTCCTACTCGTCAAAACTTCCCTAGACCACGACCAAATTTTGACCGCAGGCCTCCCAAATAATATACAACCATTGCTGAATCCATTGACCAGCTATATGACAGACTCAAAACTGCCGGTTATGTCATCCCCATCTCTGCTTCAACCCTTAAGAATCCTTCTCAGTGGGTTAACCCAAACAAATCCTGTGCATACCACTCTAGCATGAAGGGACACACCATTGACGAATGTCTCTCCTTGAAAGACAAGATCCAGTCTCTGATCGATAATAAGGTTATTGTGGCAAAAGAACCCGCCCCTAATGTCCGTAACAACCCTCTACCAGACCACAAAGGCGGGGGTATTCACATGATTGAAGTGGACGATGATTGGGATCCTGAGAGATCCATCGGGTTGATCACGAAAGGTGATGATCTAAAGAAGCCATCGGTTACCCTCAACCCCATCATGGTCCAGATCCAACCATCTGAGGTAGCTGTGTCTATCCCTCTTGAGTTCAAAACAGCTCCATCGACAAAAGAACCGGCACCGTTTGAAGTCGCAGTTTTTCCACCCAAAGAACATGTCCCATTAGAAGTAAAGGTGGTCGCACCAATGCAATTTCTGTCATGCCATCATTCCACGTAAAAGCTATACCCTGGGATTACACAGCTGAGGATAAGAGGAAGGGCAAGGTCAGGTTCGAAGAGACTATTGTAGCACAGGGAATGACAAGAATGGGGAGAGTCTATACCCCTAAATACCTAGCTGAGTATAGAAAGCAAGCCTCCAACCGGCCGCCCATCATCGAGACAGGTCCAGACGACCTTTGGAGAAAGATACAAGCCAAGGAGTATTCAGTTATTGACCAGCTGAACAAAACACCAGTGCATGTATCCATTCTAGTTGTTGTGTGTTCTAGTTGGCTTATAGGCATGCCAATATCTTCTATTACTGTGCATGCCCTAAAACTGACCTTTGCTTAAGTACATAGGCTCTTTGAATCCCCAACCCCTGGCCCCTCTCTGTATGAAGTTATCAACTCTGTATTTTGCTAATTACTATTTCCCTATCACCCTTTACCCCTTTCATTTTCTCCTAATTTTTTAAACTCTATTCCAGCACTTCCAATATCCTCTTAGAACTTAAGGTCTGCCCCTATTACGCGAGCCTTGCCTTGGGACCCATGAGCTCCCTCTGAACTTGGACACACAAGGGCTGACATTTCCACAGTGCACTCATTTCTATTCTGGTTATGCAACTTGGGTGTGAGAACTGCCCGGGTCCCTTTTGAGACCCTTAGGGAACTTTGACACACTCAAGTCCGAGAAAGGTTTTGAAGCAATGGCATCTTAAGGCGGTTTATTCCATAGCTCAGGAGGAAACAAGAATCAAGCTTCCTTTGGATGTATCTTTTATGTATTGTTCTGATGTAATTCAGTATTTCTGGTTTGTAATAAACAGCGGGGATGACTAGTGAAAATGGTGGGTAATTATGCATGTCAAGGGTAGAAAATACGCCTTTAGGACTACTTTTAATTCTGCATACCCAAATTGCATTTAGATATCATGACTATAGGACTTGTAATTCTTCATGTGTAATTCTGCAATTTAGAAACCATGCTTATAGGACTTAAGATTCTGCATGTTTAATTCTGCACAATAGAAATCATGTCGATAGGATCTGTTGGTATGTTTACTTCTGCATTATAGATACCATGTTATTAGGATCTAAATGGTTAAAATCAGATATCATTTAAATTAGTAACCCTTCGTAGAAATCATGCCTATAGGGATTCCCAAAGCAAGTAAACAAAAATTTGGTTTGTTTCTATTCACACTCAATGTTAGATATCATGTCCATAAGGTTTAAAATCAGCAACAATAGATACCATCGCTTGAGGAAATTAAATCTAGTTTAATTTAAAATTAGTCTATTCTAAACCAGTGCTTAAGTAGCTTAATCTCTCCTTGTTAACATGATTTAGCATGCATGCCGATAGGATTTCAAACCTTTTTTTTAAAGTTGTGACCACGCTCAGAATCAATAATAGATGCATGTCCCTAAGAGTTCCCCTAAACACTCACGCAAGCCTTAGGCAGTAATAATAATAATAAAACTAAACTCGCTTCTATATTTGTTTAAGTGCTACAACCAGCAGGCAGGCTTGATTCGTGCTTCCTAACTGAGACATGTAATAGACCAAGCCTATTGTAACAACAATGATCTCTTCCCTCAAGTATTTTAGAATCAGACCTTACTTGTTTGTTTAAGTCATGCTATTGGATTATTTTGTTTGAGAAGGTATACTTGAGCCTTATGTGTTTATGTGCATCCCCTTTGAATGTGCAGTCTTTTATGTATTTTGTATGTCGCCTTAGAGATTTACCTTTGAAACTTCAAGTCAGCCAAATATCCCTCCCTTTTAGGATTAGTAGTCCTACATACCTCCGGGACTGGTAGGAATGGGACGGGTAATAGCATGCAATATCAATCGAGACCAATCCGCGCTTTAATACCTGAACGGGTGGAAAGAGTAGATATGGATATGATGACCGGTGCGCTAATACCACGTGTAGCCCCTCTTTTGTTCAGTGATTACCGGGTATTGCATTGATGTGATCCATATTATGAATAAACCTAGGGCCCCCTTTCCCCTTCTTTCTTTGTCTTAAAAATATTTGGACTTCTTTTTCAAAATCAACCATTTAATAATTGCTCTTTCATACTTTGTTTACTTCTAAGCATTTGTGTATTAAGTCCCCTTTTACTTGAGCCTTATCTGCTTATATGTTAATTGCACAAATTCACAAAGAACTATCTGGCCGGAAACTACACTAGTGGATCCTGAGGGGTGCCTAACACCTTCCCTTGGGATAATTTCAAGCCCTTACCCTATCTCTGGTTATCAAAAGTGTAGTTGTAGTTGAACCTTGTAAGGTGTCCTAATGCACCATATATCATTAGGTGGAAACTCTTCAAAAATGCGAAAGCCAGTTCCCAAAAGGAACGAGTTGCCCTATACCCAAAATGTCATAAACCCGATTCTCCCGTTGCGAGGAGGGAAACAGGAGGCGCGACAGCATGGCGACTCTGCTGGGGACTTTTAGGCTTTTACCATTTCAGTTTATTCTTGTGAATTTATACCTTCTTTTTGTGCAATTACTTGTTTAATTCCTTTATTTTCTTCTCGAACTGCAAAACTGACTTATCTTCTTTGTTTCTTTCCGTTATTGCTTTAATGTATGAAAACTGTTGTATTTATCGCTTTCTTAATGTGCAAATACATGTCAACATGCTTTTTATTTATTGCATAATCCTGCTCAACATCATACTCCACTCGTTCCAAAACAAATACTATAGCAACACTTATAATGAGTAGTTGCGCTCTTCCTATATCATTACCCCCTAAATTCAGAAAGGCATATTTGCGGCAAAACTAGTCGATTAGCGGTGCAGTCGACAGTTCCGAGCCTTCCCTCTTGAGTTGTTCGCTCAAGGATACCAGTCTAAAACCCCATATAAACCTTACTCTATTTAAATTGTACATGCATCATGGTCAAACCTAGCCGTATCAGTTATGTTGTCCACATAATGATCCTTTAAGATAGCCTTGTCCAAAGTCCACTGGGTTCCCCAAACCCAAACGGACATCATCACGTTTTGTGCATTTATTTGGAGAACCAAATGCTTAATGATAATTTTTGATGTTAAATACTCGAGTCCCAGGGGGTAAGGTGTAACCCTTCTATTTTGCAGACAATGAGGCACGAAATCCCAGATTCGGCATGGTTACCAACATCCACCCAAGACTGCTAAGCTGGTGGAAAGATATTCACTCTAGTGATTAGACTCTCATCCGAAAAATCTAGAAATCTACCTTCCCTCTTAGAAGCTCAACTCAACAACAAGATCATAGAAGCTGTCACATTGTTTTGGGATTGTGAAAGGGTTGTGTTCTGCTTTGGGGACATTGAGATGACACCCTTGCTAGAAGAAATGGGAGGATTGGCTGATTTGGTATGGGAAACTTCGGGTTTACTAATGGCTGAGAACCGCAAGGGCAGGGGTTTCCTCAAAATTATGGGTCTGAAGAAGAATCTAGAACTAATATGCCTAAAAGAATCCTATATCCCCTTTGACTATTTGTATAAGGGGTACGGTCACAGCAAATCCTACCGTACCTATCCTGACGAGTTTTCCATCACATCATTAGGGCATATTCACCGAAGGGTCTTTGTATTCATGTTTTGTTTCCTGGGGTTGATCTTGTTTCCAATGAAGAAAGCAAGAATCCACACCAGACTGGTCATGGTAACTAAGACCTTAATAAAGGGAATTTGTGGGCAACCATTCAGCATTATGCCCATGATCGTTGCGGAAATATACCGAGCCCTAGAGAAGTGTCAACAGGGAGCCAATCACTTCGAAGGATGCAATTTTCTACTTCAACTTTGGCTCATAAGTCCCAAATCACCTGACGGAGCTAACCACCTAATCAAAATCTCACCTATTAACCGAAAACGCCAAAAACTCAATTTCTCCAATTCAAGCCTAAATCTACTCCAGACCTCCAAAACACATTCCGATCACGCTCCTAAGTCCCAAATCACATGACGGAGCTAACCAAACCATAAAAATTCCAATCCGAGATCATATATTAACAAGTCAAATCTTGGTCAAACCTTTCAAATTTCAAGCTTCAAACTGAGAATTGTTCTTCCAAATTAATTTTGATCATCTTAAAAACCAAAACCAACGATTTACATAAGTCTTAATACATCATACGGGGAAAGTCATGCCCGAGAACAGACAAGCCAGGTGCAAAAGCTCAAAACAACCGGTCGGATCGTTACATCCTCCCCCACTTAAACATACGTTCGTCCACGAACGTTCCCAGAGTTGTTCCAAAAGCCAACCAATCGCTGAATAGCCTTAACATGCATATACCTGGGGGTGATCCCACGTCACCCTATCTCATATAGGTCTGATAACACATTGTAACTGAAATTTCACAATCCAATCTAGCCCATAAATCATGGAACCACATTTCCACTTCTGAAATCACCAATATGATCAGAATCTCTCATTTATACTATGAATAAGTTTGAACAAGGTGTAACAAACCATATCTGTAATCTCGGGTGCAAATTACAGGATATACCACATAACTCAAACACTGGTAGCGATAACTTCTAATCACAGCAGCTGCACACAACAACCGAATATCGATAGAACACCTCTTATCAACTAAAGTCTCATTCCGTCAATTTCATATACTACCAATGATAAATGAAACACGCAATAAGCCATAACCATTTCTTAGATCAACCATTCATGAAGCCATTTCTCCGTTGGCAAAGACCATAGCAACTTCTGAGCCAAACCCTGATATTATCCTTCTAACATGCTAAAATCGAATCAGTTTGTATTTGTTTCAGATCCCGACGATCTCATCTAATCCAACACCACTACTCTAGTGACATGACACATCAATACAATCTAAGGCCACAACTCGTGCAATCTGTGCACCAATAGACAATAATCTGAATGTACTCCAATCATGAAGATGACTCGAATAAAAGGGATGTACCACTAACTCACCAGTACCACCACAAAAAAATGCTGAGAGCCCATCATACATCGTAGAAACAAAATACGCGAATCTAACCCGAAGGCTCATACCTCCACATAACTCCTCTACAATGCGCAACCCTATCCAAACACTGGTTCACATGAAACACCTTAAGTCGCTATGCTCGAAATCGACAACCACGCGCAATTTGATGTCCGGAACCAAAGCAAATCATCATACCTATGGTGAAGTAAATAACATACACCACATAAACCCGAAAGGACATAAACGATATGCCATTCAGCAAGCAACACCCAATACTCTTCCCACTCAATTCCACCGAGAGACCACAATAAAATCGCACCATATGTGCCGATAACCAACAAATCCCAACACTTCGCGACACGGAAAGGTAACTCGTGGATCACCTCAGAACACTAATAGCTCAATAACAATCGAATCAACACATCTATCAACAATACAACTCGAATTCAACCAAGCCGACTCAAGTTAGAACACGCATCCCCATTGGCCTGCCAATGAACCCCTTATCCAGAGAACCCTGAAACTGCCCCCTCAATTCCTTTAACTCCGCCGGTGCCATACGATACAGTTCCTGGCATAAATTAATTACCAAAATCAACAACCTTTCCCAGCGACATGCCCGACCACAAGAACACATCTAAAAAATCCCTCACCACCGAAACAAAATCAATGGTAGGAGTCTCTACACTGACATCCATCACGAAAGCCCAAATAAGAAAGACAATCCTTTCCAGCCATTCGCTGGGTCTTCAAAATATAAAACCACCCTACTAAGAACATAATCCGTTGAACCTCGCCACTCAATCTGTGGTATTCCCAGCATAGCCAACATTGCCGCCTTAGCGCAATAGTCCAGAATAACACAACATGAAGACAATCAGTCTATACCCAATATTACATCCAAAATCTAATATACCAAGCAACAAAAGATACCCTCGGGTCTCCAACCCCCGATAGTCACTATACAGTGTCAATACACACGACCCACAACGACAACATAGCTTGAATATGAGAACTCCTAGTATCCAACTCCGTACAACACATGAATTACCATATCTGATCCCAATTCCACCGTCCGAGTATACAAAACACCTCCAATACCCAATCATTTCCACGTGAGATACTCTTATGATTCTTCTGTACCACCAAGCAAACCTGAATGTCAGCAGTCGATCCAATAAGAAAGTGCCATGATAGTAATAAAGTACCATCAACTTAATCACATTGCCTTTTTCTGAACATATACCCTCGTCAAATTACCCAATTAGCAATACCATTCCCTTAATCATCTGTAGATCATTTCCCTAATCATCTGAAGCTCTTTTCTCTAGTTATCTGAAGCTCATTTATCTAATTATCTGAATCTACCTACTGTCTAAGAGTTTGATGACCTTCCTTTTAGAACTTAACCGTAACCTTACACACGCAAATCTCAATCCTTTACCACATACCGCATATACCTTACCATCCTAGGATAAACATGAGGACTTCAAATCCCTCCCGAACCACAAACAGTTACGTACTCAACTAGCCAAAAACTTTCCATTGATCCCATATAGAAGACAATCACTACACACCCCATGCTCCTCATACCGTAGAAAATATGCATCCCTAACCGTGGTTGAAACCATCAAGAACTCTACGAATCCTCTTTTGCGCAAGACCAAACCATCAGGACTGACTCCTTCTAACTCAACCAAGATACACAACCATCAAAACCTAAGAGCATTGCTACGAAACACCTGTAAGAACTCATTGCTTCCTAAGCACCCAAAGAACTAATCATTTCCTTACCATGCCAATTCGGCCTACTACCAAGCTATCCCGTCAATCTGAGTTCCTTCTGATTTACCTTCAACTTGATACTCCTTCTTGCTATAACACCACAAGTCCTCAACCCAGACTCACCACATGAGACCCATGCATAAAACCACACCGTCCAAGGCTCATAAGCCGTTGGATACTCTCTTTAATATTCCCAAAGGCACCATGTTCATAATACCTACCCCGAAGAAACTTCTTGCGAATCTAGAACCATTACCTTCCTAATACTGACATAAGAATCCCCTAATTGGTATAGAAATATCACAAGTCTTCACACCCTCCAATGCAAACCTTAGTTTCTAGCCAAATTATACACTTGACAATCTCTAATTATTACATGAAAAAACTTGAACGCATTAGAACCATTCTCTAGAGTCATCCACTCTACTCAAGCTTCAATTAGCCTGATAAAATGAACCGAACAACCCGTGCCTCACTAGCACTCCGACACCGCAGAATGTAACCTCATCCCAATATAACCAAGCAACTTTCTGCTCTATGTATCGAGCATTCCTTACCAATAACAACTCAAGTCATTCCCCGATTTTCATACATCCATGAAGCATAACATAACCTTTATTAAAATTTCCTTTACTTGAGCCATAACTGATTCACAAATACGCATCGAATTGGAACCATCATAGCACATAACTGTGCAATCAACTATTCAATAGCAGACTCCCCCACTTGGCTCGAAGCCATAGATCAAAAAGTACCATAACTCATAACGAATATACTCTATTACTGCCATACTTCCGTAGTGAGGTTAAACTCAATCCTTCATAAGCTCGTGAAACACAGACCATTTGGTACTTTAAATCTTCTGCAAATCTCGCGTTCACCCTCATAATAGTTAAACCCACTCTCTTAAGCGACCCAAATTTAAATTGCTAGACATATATTTCACTTGTAAGTGAGATTTTCTAACATACAACATATGGATCACACAACTTCAGAACACTCAGGTGATAACCCACCTGCTTCGCCTCAAACTAACATTTATGTATGCCTTCCACCGTTATAAACATTATGCAGTCACTTAATCTTCCTAAGTCTGAACTCATACCTCAACATGAAATTTACTTCACTCCCAATTAGAAACATGAAAATATTCTTCACACATCCATAACTCGGGGCTATACATCCAATCACAATGGAAATCAAACACCTAATAGTTCATCTATAATCCGGCCTTAAGTCTTCCAGACTGGCCAAACATCAATACACAAAGATCACATCTCGCCCCTCGATCAGGAAATCACAAGCCATTGATGCACATCTAATACTGGGCGCTTGTTCGCACATACAAATGCATGGAAGGAATTCAAAGAGTTATATTTCAAGTTGAATCAAGGACGCACGATAAGAATTTCAAGAGTGTGAAGTTTTTCCTAAAGGTTCTGCAGCCTCTCGAGGATAAATACAGACGTCTCCTTACTGATCCGCGAGACTCCACTAAACCTGCTCATGACTTGTGAGACCTATGTAACCTAGGCTCTAAGACTAACTTGTCACGACCCTAAACCTGGACCCGGTCGTGATGGCATCTCTCATGAAGACAAAGTCAGCTGACACATTCCCATTCAAAGCTTAAGCAATAAAATAATAAGTATTAAGTTGTAAACATGATAAAATCTCAAAAATAAGCAGTTAACAGTATAATTTGCGGAAAAACAAACCCAACATAGCCCGACATTGGGGTGTCACTAGTCATGAGCATATACTAAGGTCCGAATACAACAAGTGTCTAAAATGTACTAGATACAGTCTAATGAAATCGAGAGGGAGAAAAGCAGTGCTACGAACTTCGGGCAGCTACCTTGCTAAAATCCGATGACTCTGCCTCTAAGCAACCAATACTCGCTTCCGGATTCAGAAATACCCGAATGTGCATACAAGGTGCATGGAGTAAAGTGAGTACTTCCAACTCAGTGAGTAATAAAAATAAATGAAGACTGAGTAATATAAAACCACGTAAGGCACAACATTAAGCTAAAAAGGCATAGCAAAATCGATAGATATTATTAAGTAGTGAAATCTTGTAAAACTTCTTAAACATCTAAACAATATACAAGAAAAAAAACTAATAAGTAAACACATAATAACTGCCCCTCGGGCACAGTAACAACAGAATCAGCCCCTCGGGCAATGTCACAGAACAATACCATCCCCTTGGGCTATATCTCATATCACAATGGGTACCCGCGCTCACTGGGGGTGTACAGACTTCGGGAGGGGACCCTTACATCCCAAGCGCAATATCGATCCATCTCGTGGCATCACAAACAGGCTCTCGGCCTCATATCAATATCTCAAGCCACCTCATGGCATACAAATCTCAACCCCTCGGCCTCATTATCATAATCAGTGTATCAATGCTGCGGCATGCATCCCGACCCAAATGTATCCTCACAATACATGCCCTCGGCCTTACTCAGTCAGAATCTCTTAAGCCCCCCGGGCCACAGTAAAATATGAAGTTCAGCTCAAATACCTTTGAAAATATCATTTAATGTGCTTAAAACAGAATAATATAGCTGAGTCTTTAAAATAGTAAAATATAGTATGATTGAGCACCAGTATGAAATCAATCAGTAAGGAAAATATCAAGTAAAAATCCCCTAAGGGTTCAAACACCTGGCACAAAGCCCACATATGGCATTTAGCCTAACATATAATAATATTAAATAATTAACTATCAAATACACAGTAAAATAATCATCCGGGATGGACTAAGTCACAGTCCTCCAACGGTGCTCTACGCCACGCTCATAATCTAGCATGTAAGTCACCTCAACATAGCTGTACGCTGTGAAATTCCGGGAGTTCATACCCTCAGGACAACATTTAAAATCATTACTCACCTCAATCCGGCCCGAAATCTAGCTTGCAATGCCTTTGCCCTTCAAAACGACTTCCGAGTGCTCCAAATCTACCAATTTCAGATTTTTATCATTAAATTATGCTAAACAAATAAATTCCAATTGAAAAATATCGATTTTAAGTACAAAACCCGAAATCAGTCAAGACCCGTCCCCCGGGCCCGCATCCCAGAACTGGACAAACTTTATACCAAAATCATGTTCATTATCTCACGAGTTCGTACATATAAAGAACTTGAAAATCGAAGTTCGTTTGACCCCTCAAAATTATCCCTGGAAGGTATCATAATCTCAAGCCCTAACTCTACCTTTTTCTAGTGATTTTCATGAATTAAACACTGACATTTTAATCTTTAATCACAAATAATCGAGTTTTAGGGTCCAAAATCCTTACCTCAATTAAGAAAAATGATTTCCTCTCTTCGCCTTAAAGTTCTCTTCCCGTTCAAAAATGGTGAAAAAATAAAGAAGGGTCGTGGATTGGCTATTTAATACTGCCCAGGTCATTTAATACACTGCGATCGTGGGACCACTCAGGAGATCGCGAAGAACAAACTCTCAGCCTCCAAATTTTACTCATAGTGATCGCACACATGCCCACGTGATCGCGAAGCTGCAATCCACTGACCTATGCGATCGCGTACTCCCTCACGCGGCAGCGAAGAACAGCTACTCCACCTCACGTGCCTCAGATCCTTACGCAATCGCGACCACTCTAAGGCGATCGCATAGAACAAAATCATGCTGCCCCCAAATAGCCCTATGCGATCGCATTCATACCCACGCGATCGCATAGAAGGGCACCAGAACTGAACACCAGTAGAAATTTTCTGCAGTTTTCAAAGTCCGGAAAGATCCGTTTAATCACCCGAAACTCACCCGAGGCCCCCGGGACCTCAACTGAAGGCACCAACATACTCCAAAACCTCATTCATACTTGTTCCAACCTTCGAAACGCTCAAAACAACATTAAAACACCAAATTCACATCGGATTCAAGCCTAGGAATTTCAAGAACTTCCAAATTACGCTTTTGATAAAAAACCCAACCAAACCACATCCGAATGACCTGAAATTTTGCACACACATCCCAAATGGTGTAACAAAGCTACTGCAACTTCTGAAATTCCATTCCGACCCCTATATCAAAATCTCACCTATCAACCGAAAACGCCAAAAACTCAATTTCACCAATTCAAGTCTAAATCTACTTCGGACCTCCAAAACATATTTTGATCATGCTCCTAAGTCCCAAATCACCCGACGGAGCTAACCAAATCATAAAAATTCCAATCCGAGATCATACATTAATAAGTCAAATCTTGGTCAAACCTTTCAAATTTCAAATTTCAAGCTTCAAACTGAGAACTGTTCTTCCAAATTCATTCTGATCATCCTAAAAACTAAAACCAATGATTTAGATAAGTTTTAATACATCATACGGGGAAGGTCATGCCCGAGAACTGACGAGCCACGTGTAAAAGCTCAAAACGACAGGTCGGGTCGTTACAATTCATCAACACCATTACTATTCATCATTATTTTAATATTATCTTTTATTATATAACACAGTTAATTTAACATTTTATAAGTAATTATAATTTTTATATTATATCTTTATAATATGAATTTTATATTTTAATTTTGGTGTATAAATATTTGTATATTTTTTATTTTTATATAAAATTGTAATTTAATTTTATTGTGTTATAATTGTATAAAAATATATAACTATAAAAAAAATAAAAAGTGCAAAACTGAAATATAATATGTTAATAAATAATACAATGTTCATTGATTATTATAAAAATAAATATTTAATACAATAGCGACTGACATAGATTAAATTGAAAATACATTAAATAACATAATGGGATGAGAAAATTACAACAATAATCGAGTTCTTTGGAAGGCTGCTTCCAGATCCGCCAATATCATTAAAATATTGAGTGTATTCTCATTTTGCACTTAGTAATGCATTGATAGAGCATTTATGGGAGCAACATACTAATCTTGTAAATTTATGTAAAAATAATAGTAAATTTTACGATAATATAATATTTATTTAATTATATCTCATCAATGATTTCGTTTTTATTTGAGTTATATATTAATATGTATAATGTTAAATAATATTTGCTTATAAGTAATATTATTTAAAAATTAAAGGTATAAATGGTTATATAAGAAAGAAATATGAATTATATGGGATAAATATGTTAAAAAAGGATTTGTTTTATAAAAAAATAATATAATATAGAAGAGAGAGAAGAATATAAAAAGAATATTCTTTTTCGATGTAAAACATAGTGTAATTGGCTGTAGTTACTTTACATCATTTTAGTGTTTATACTATTTTAATATAAAAAAATGGTGCAATGGTTGGAGATGATCTAATTCGCAGAAAGAAAAAGATATCCAAAGACACGTCAAATTCTTGAAAGAATAAATAAAATCTGACAAACACACAACCCGTTAAAATAGATCCAATCGAAAAAAAAAGAGAGAAAGAAAACATTCATCTTCTTTGATTTCTTTATAAGGCTTGGCATAAAAAACATAAAATAAAAAACAACAATATGACAACAAGAAAACTATAGTAGCGTGTTACGACCTGGATTTCCCACCCTCGCGAGTCGTGATGGCACCTACAAATACGAGCCAGACAAGCCAGTTATTTGCACATTTTACCTATTTATCCACTTTTATATCCATTAATAATTGCGAAGTAATAATATTTAAACAGCGGAATTTAAGATAAGCGGATGATAAAGCAATAAGCTATCTGAACGTAAATCCAATATATCTGTTGAGTCTCGACTACCCAGAATTGGTGTCACAGTTTCACAGATAGTCTAAGAATACTACAATTAAAGGTCTGAAAGAAATAAATACAATATTGTCTCTGGAAATGCATGAAAGAAACAGTGATAGTAGATATAAGGAGACGCCAAGGCCTGCGGACGCCTGCAGAACTACCTCGGGTCGCCTGATGAGCAAGAATCAGCAATCCCACTGCGGTCTGAAGTCTACAACACTGGGATCTGCAGAGTGTAGTATCAGCACAACCGACCCCATATGCTGGTAAGTGCCTAGCCTAACCTCGGCGAAATAGTGACAAGTCTAGGACCAGACTACCAAATAAACCTGTACAATTTAACTATATACAGCAGAAAAGAAGTATAGAAAGAAACAGTCATATACAATCAAGTATGGGAGGGGGACAACATGCTGCGGGGAAACACCGAATAGTAACAGAAGAGCAACAAATAAATATGAGGATCACCACAGTTTAATTGAAAATAGGAAGGGGAAATCATGCTGCGGGGTACAAAAAGTATCAACAGGAAGACAACAATTTAGTGTAGAGAAACCGTAACACAGTTATCAATAAAAATTAGGAAATCAAAGGCAAGTGCACGACATCACCCTTCGTACTTTTACTCTCTCTCACCAAAATAATACACGACATCACCCTTCGTGCTTTAGCACTCTCTCACCAAAATAATATACGGCATCACCCTTCGTGTTTTACGCTCTTCCTCACCCAAAAAACAATCACAAGGAAAATAGGGTAAGGGAATCTATAACCTAAAAATAAAGTCAAGTAACAAAAAAAGAAATAGTAAATAAACGTAAAAGACAATGTAACTCAATTATCAGCAAGGGTCAGGGAAATCAAGGACAAGTGCACGGAATCACCCTTCGTGCTTTACTCTCTTCCTCACCATAAGAATCAATATAATAGGCACGGAATGGTACATCGTGCGACACGACATCACCCTTCGTGCTTTACACTCTTTCCTCACGAAACAAACAATGCACGACATCACCCTTTGTGCTTTACACTCTTCCTCACCCAAACAACAATCACAAACAATAGGGCAAGGAAATAAAGTAAATTTGCAATAAGAATCCCGGCAAGGGAGCAACAAGTCAACAATTAAATCCCGGCAAGGGAACAACATCAATAACATCCACATCCCGACAAAGGAGATAACAAATAAACCAACAATAGCCCAGCAAGGGTGACAACATAATGATCTCTTCTCTTTCTCACTTTTACTTCACAATTCACTTCACAACTCGAGCCAATGCTCTAGAGGTTCAATTATCACTTATACCTTCACAGCTCATTTCACAACTCGAGCCAATACTCTAAAAGTTCAATTGTCACTTATACTTTCACAATTTATTATACAACTTGAGCCAACGCTCCTCAATGTTCATAGGTCACAATTCTTTCCACAAACTTTATACAACAATTAGAAACCATCACCAAGGCATGAAAGATACAACAAAGTCATGATAATCACAATATAACGAATTACGGACATACTAGACACCAACGTATAGATACTCGTCACCATGCCTATACATCTTACTCAAAAATTACCACATAGCAAAAATGACACAACTCCTAATCCCTCAAGCTAAGATTAGACCAAACACTTACCACGAACTTCCACGACCAACTCAAGCCTCAATCACCGCCTTTCCTTTCAAATTCGGCTCCAACCTAATCGAATACATACATACTCGACTTAATAACATTAATAAATGCTAAAAAATCCAATTCCAATGTTTAATTATAGCTTTCCAATCATTCTTCCCAAAAACCCAAAAATCGACTCCAGGCCCGCTTGGTTAAAACACGAGGTTCAGACTAAAATCAAATCACCCATTCACCCACGAGCTCAAATATATAATTATTTCCAGAATTCGACCCCAAAACAAGGTCTAAATCGCAATTAATCAAAAAGCCCTAGTTCTACCCAAATCCCTATCGCGCCCCCTTTTCTCGCGAAATCGGGTTTATGACATTTGGAAGGATAAATTGTTCCTATTGGGAATTGGGTTTGCATTTGAAGAGTTTCCACCTAATGATTAGGGTGAATTAGGACACCTAAAGGGGTTTTGATTTGAGCAACCAGAGATAGGTAAGGGCTTGAAATTATTATAAGGGGAAGGTGTTAGGCACCCCTCAGAATCCACTAGTGTAGTTTCCGATCAGACTATTATTGTGAATTTAGGTGCAAATAACATAAAGAAAAATAAAGCTTCAAATAAGAGGGGATTTTTACATAATGGTTTACAAATAAACAAGGTTGGAAAGAACAATTAGAAAAAGCTGATTTAAAAGAAAGAGCTGGAATTGCTAAAAGAAGTAAAGAATAAAAGGGAGGGGGTCCTAGGTTTATTAAAAATATGGATCACCCCACACAATGTTCGGTAATCACTCCTCGATGAGGGGCTACAACTGACATTATCGCGTGGTCATCATATCCATATCTACCCTTCCCACCCCGTTAAGGTATTAAAGTGCAGAATGGTCTCGATTACTTATTGTATTCTATTACCCGTCCCAATCCTATCAGTCCCGGAGGCACTTGGGACTACTAATCCTAAAGGGGAGGGATATTGGGCTCATTTGAGGTTTCAAAAGGTAAAAATCAAAGGTGACATACAAAAACACATATTGCACATGTTGATAATCAATTTTTTTCTATTTATTTTTAAACTCAAAATACTTTCAAAATAGTATGTATATGCATATATAAGCATCCCCAAAGCTTTTGGTATTTTTCCAAAATTTTTAAAGATTTTTAAAACTAGTTTATGGCCTATTTTATACTATAAAATCCAATAATTATTCCCAAAACTAGTCAGTTGGGTGAATAATTTATTTTATTTTTGCATCTACACAAAAAATATAATTTACATAATTTTTACATAATTTTACAAGTCCATTTGGTATTCTTAATCTAAAATTGCATGAAATTGCAATTTTAGCCTATTTCTCGATTCAATAGCATTTTTAATCACAAATCATTCCCAATATTTTTAAATTAACACTTACATATTTTTTATTAAATCGGTATTTTTAATCTTAATTTTAAACAGCTTTTACTATTTTTATAAATTCAAAAAAGGAAAAGTGGATATTTCAATTGTAGCCCATTCTACTTTCAATTATAGCCTGATTTGCACCCCAATCCACCCCCCTAATTAAACAACCCAATTTCGTTTTCTACCCGACCCAGACCCGATTAAAACGAACCCGCCCGGACTCCATTTTCAATCGTAGCCGTTGATTGTTTTAATCAACGGTCCACGTTTGCCCTTACCTTTTTAACTCAGTCCAACCCCCAAACCCTAATCACTTCTCACAAAACAGCCGCCTCTAAACTCTCATCCTCTCAGATTCTCTCAAATCCTCTCCAAAACCCTAGCC
>MU664575.1:10463-21571 GCA_026770625.1 Nicotiana glauca
AAGACATGAACTATGTGTCTAATTATGGCGGCCAGAGACAGGGTGGTCAGAATTGGGGTCAACAAAATCAGCAATACAGGCCACCACAGCTATAGTTCAACATCGGGAACATGGGAGGTATAAGACCCCCCAACAATATGGCACCTTACCCACGACCACAGGGATACAACAATCAGAATCAGCAGCAAGGTTATCACCCACCTCAGCAGCAACATGGTGGAAGGCAGGAAGATGGGTTTACTAGACTTGAAGCAATGATGCAGCAGGTTATTGGCTTTAATGCTAAAATTAATGAAAGAGGCGATGCCCATGATGCAGCAATCAAAAATATCGAAGTACAGGTGGGCCAGATTTCGATGTCCCTGAACAATCGTCCTCAAGGGACATTACCTGCAGACACTCAGATAAATCCAAAAGATCAGGGACTGAAGCAACTGATGGCAGTGAGTCTAAGTAATGGCAGAGATCTGGATAAAGAGCAAGAAAGGGCGCGAGAAGCTAGACAGGCTGAGACACTCATACCAGTGCCCATCGAGCTGGATGAATCAACAGAACTGACAGAGGTAACAGTCCAGACTGCTCAAGAAGAAAATTGCATTCAGAATGAGACCGAGAAAGAAGCTTAAAAAGTCCAGGAGTTAGTAATTGAGGTAGCAGCTGATAAAGATCAGTCCCAAGTGATTGGGAAGAAGATACCCCCTGCACCCTTCCCCCAGAGGTTGGTTAAGTCAAAAAGGAGGAGCAATACAAGAAGTTCTTTGACATGCTGAAGCAAATCCAGGTAAATATACCATTGATTGACGCTTTGAAGGAGATGCCTGGGTATGCAAAGATGATGAAGGACTTAATATCCCGAAAGTTTGATTTTCAAGACTTGGCCACAGTTACGCTTACTCAGACCTGTAGTGCAGTGGTAACTAGACCAATTGCTGAAAAGCTTTCTGATCCAGGGAGCTTTACAATTCCATGCACTATTGGAAATTTTGCTTTTGCTAAGGCACTGTGTGATCTAGGGCCAGCATCAATCTTATGCCCCTAGAAATCTATAAGAGGTTGGGCATTGGAAGAGCTAGACCCACCTCTATGTTGTTGCAGCTGGCTGACAGGACGGTAAAACGACCCTATGGAATTCTAGACGATGTGCTGATTCAGGTAGGGAAATTTGTCTTCCCTGCAGATTTTGTGATCCTAGATTGTAAGGTGGATGAAGAGATTCCCATCATTTTGGGAAGACCGTTCCTGGCCACGGAAAGAGCTCTAATTGATTGTGAGACTGGGGAACTCAAGATGAGGCTGAATGATGAAGAAATAACATTCAATGTGCAGAAATCTATGAGGAAACCAAGTGAGTTCTCCAATTGCTCTCTTATTGATGTCGTGGATGTAATTGTAGAGACTGACGATGAAAGGCTGACTATTGAGGACCTCTTGCTGCATGTCTAATGAATTTGGATGAGGTAAATGGAGAGGATCTGGCGAAATGGGTGTTGGCATTAGAGGGTAGAGGGTTCTGCGATAGGACCCTAAAGTTTGAGCCATTGCACTTAGAAAATCGAGAAACTCCTCCAGCCAAGCCATCCATCGAAGAACCACCAAAGCTGAAATTAAAACCATTGCCCGCCCATCTCATGTATGAATTTCTTGGACCTAACTCCAAATTACCTGTTATTATCTCATCTAGCTTGTTAGATGTGCAGGCTCAACAACTATTACAGGTACTTAAGGAATGCAAGACTTCCATTGGGTGGGCCATGGCAAACATAAAGGGGATCAGCCCCGCCTACTGTATGCACAAAATTCTACTGGAAGAGGGACACAAACCTTCCAGGGAACACCAAAGAAGGTTGAACCCCAATATGAAGGAAGTGGTGAAGAAAGAAGTAATCAAGTTGTTAGATGCGGGAATCATTTTCCCAATCTCTGACAGCAGCTGGGTTAGCCCAGTTCAATGTGTTCCTAAAAAGGGTGGCATGACGGTAGTCAAGAATGATAAGAATGAATTGATCTCTACGAGAACCGTTACAGGCTGGAGAATTTGCATGGACTATTGGAAGTTAAATCTAGCCACTCGGAAAGACCACTTCCCACTTCCCTTCATTGATCATATGTTACACAGATTGGCAGGGAGGTCACATTTTTGTTTTCTGGATGGGTACTCCGGGTACAACCAAATTTCCATTGCACCGGAGGACAGAGAGAAAACCTCTTTCACTTACCCGTATGGCATTTATGCCTTTTGGAGGATGCCCTTTGGCCTATGCAACGCACCCGCCACATTCCAACGGTGCATGATGGCCATATTCACTGACATGGTAGAGGATATAATGGAGGTGTTCATGGATGACTTCTCAGTGGTGGGGAACGCATTTGATGAGTGCCTGATAAATCTAACTCGTGTGCTGAAATGGTGTATCGAGACTAATTTGGTTCTGAATTGGGAAAAGTGCCATTTTATGGTACAAGAAGGCATAGTCTTGGGACACTGGTTGTCAAGCAAAGGAATTGAGGTGGATCGTGCTAAGGTAGATGTGATAGCAAAGCAACCCCCTCCAACTTCAGTAAAAACAATCAGAAGCATCCTCGGGCATGCCGGTTTCTATCGGCGATTCATAAAAGACTTCTCAAAGATCGCCAACCCTCTCTGTAGGTTGTTAGAAAAAGATCACCCTTTCTTGTTTTCTGATGATTGCAGGGTAGCATCGAGGAGCTGAAAAAGAGGCTGGTCACAGCACCTATCATAGTTGCCCCCGATTGGGAGCAACCGTTCGAACTCATGTGTGACGCTAGTGACTACGCAGTGGGGGCAGTGTTGGGCCAATGGAAGGACAAGCTGATGCATCCAATATACTATGCTGGTAGAAAGCTGAGTGGAGCCCAGCTGAATTACACTGTGACTAAGAAGGAAATGTTGGCCGTGGTGTTTGCCTTCGACAAGTTCTGATTATATCTGATTGGTTCCAAGGTAATTGTATATACTGACCACGCAGCTCTCAGGTACTTAATTGAAAAGAAGGAGTCTAAGACGCGCCTGATTCGTTGGGTGCTGCTGTTACAAGAATTCGGCCTTGAAATTCGTGACCGTAAGGGCATAGAAAATCAAGTTGTTGATCATCTATCACGACTTGAAGGAGCTGAAAAAGCAATCGAGGTCGAAGAGATCCTGGAAACTTTTCCAGACGAGCAGCTGCTCGCTACTAATCTTGAGGAAGCACCATGGTATGCAGATTTTGCTAATTACCTGACCAGTGGTATAGTTCCTCATGACCTCTCATCTTCCCAAAGAAAGAAGTTTTATCGTGATAGCCGAATGTATTATTGGGATGAGCCTTATTTGTTTAGAATATGTATTGACAATATGATCCGGAGGTGTATCCCCGAGATAGAACAATATTCTGTTTTGTAGGCTTGTCACGCATCGGCATACGGAGGATATTTTGGAGGAGTCAGGACAGCGGCAAAAATGCTTGAGGCCGGATTCTTTTGGCCAACAGTGTTTAGAGACGCACACCTATGGGTAAAGGGCTGCAGTGAATATCAGAGGACTGCGAACATTTCTCGTCGCCACAAGATGCCCATGAACCTAATTCAAGATGTGGAAGTATTTGATGTCTGGGGGATTGTCTTCATGGGTCCTTTCGTCAGCTCCTTTGGAAATAAATACATACTGGTTGCTGTGGACTACATGTCCAAGTGGGTAGAAGCTACTGCATTACCCACTAATGATGCAAGAGTAGTGGTGGGATTCCTGAAGAAGAACATATTCACTCGATTTAGAACACTACGAGCCATTATCAGCGACGGAGGCACTCACTTCTGCAATAGAGCCTTCGAAAAGTTGCTTGCTAAGTATGACGTGCACCACAAGGTGGATACTCCGTATCACCCGCAAACTAGTAGACAGGTGGAAGTGTCCAACAGAGAAATCAAGAGTGTGTTGACCAAAACAGTGAACACCACAAGAACTGATTGGGCGAGGAAGCTAGATGACGCACTATGGGCCTACAAGACTGCATTTAAAACACCAATTGGTATGTCACCATATAAGTGGGTGTTTGGAAAAGCATGTCACCTGCCAGTTGAACTTGAGCATAAAGCGTGGTGGGCATTGAAGCAGTTGAACTTAGATATTGAAGCTGCAGGCACAACTAGAATTACTGAGTTGCATGAGCTTGATGAGTTCAGACATCTTGCTTTTGAGAGCACAAGATTGTACAAGGAAAGAATGAAAAGGTTACACGACCAGAACATTGTTGAGAAACATTTCAAACCTGGGGACATGGTATTGCTCTATAATTCACGGTTGAGATTGTTTCTAGGTAAGTTGAAATCCCAATGGTCTGGGCCATTCAGAGTGGTGCAAATGTTTACAAGTGGAGTGGTTGAGATTGAATCAAAAGACGGGACGAACAAATTCTCCATCAATGGACAAAGGTTGAAATATTACCTTGGATCAGCTGAAGAAAAAGGGGATACAGTGGTGACTAGTTTCAAAGAACCCTAGTACGTGAACGAGGAGTAGGAACTCAACTACTTGCATCGTACCGCGACGTTAAATCAGGCGCTGCGTGGGGGCAACCCACGAATTTGTTATAAGTGTAATGTATAACTGTATAAAAAAATTTTAAAAAAAAGTACAGAAAAATGCCTTGACCGCGGTCCCGGCGTAACCGCGGCCGTACCGCGGTCAAACAAGCCCTCTGAACTTTTTCTACCGCAGTCCAAACGTGGCCGCAGTAGGACCGCGGTCAAACCATCTCTCTAAACCTGGTCTACCGTGGTCCCAGCGTGACCGCGGTAGGACCGCGAAAGTACATGGACGGGCCAGTCAGGTAAGTTTTCTGAATTTTTTTATTTTTTTCCCTTCTTTTAATTCCCCCCACCCCCCCTTCATTAACCTTATCCCAACACCCCACCCCTTATTCCCCACTACAAACCCACGACCCCAAAACCTTTTTTCTCTCTATTCTCTCCACAATTTCCTCCTTCATCTTCTTCCTCACAAAACCCTAACCCCCATTCTTCCCCGAATTTCTTCTTCTTCAACTCTCTCATCTCATCTACAAGGTAAGATTTCTTCTCTTCTCTTCTATTTTCTTCAAATAGTTAGTGTAAATTAGTTTTCCTAACCCTAGATTGTGTTGTAATGTATAAATTATATCTTTTTCTTTGTTTGATTTTTTTATTTGATTCTTTTAGCCATGGTTGATGCTTAGATGTTGGGTTTCATGGTGCTTAATTTGTGGGGAGGTATTTGTAGTGTTTTTGGAGACCTAACAATAATTTTTAGGGCGAATTTTGGTGGTTGGGCCTATATGGCCGAAAAATTGTGATGTGTTGTAAATTTTGGAGCACTTTGTGCTCATTGTAATTGGTTGTGATGGTGGTGGTTGCAATATTTCACTGATGAAAGGTTGTGTATGGTATTATGGGAGAATTTGACATGTTTATAGTGGTGTGGAGTAATAGTAGTAAGGGTTGGCCAATTAGGGCCACTTAGCAATTAGGTGTTTTGGCATTGTTGGCCAATGATAATTGTTTAGTGCCAGCGGGTGGCGAAGTCTGAGTAACCATTCGCATGGCCCAGTTTAGGATGCATTTAATAGTTGTACTATCTTGTTGCAGGTACTATGGCACGAAAGAGGCAAAGAGGCTCGGCTAGTTCTTCCCAGGGGCCTACATATGATGAAACTAGGTTCCAGTCTCAGGGGGTAGAGGACGCATTTCATGCGAAAGCCACAAAAACCTTCGTCCCAGAGATTGATGTGGATAGGGCTGCCCTCCGCATGGAAAGCCCAGACATGTATGAAGAGATACAACGGAGGAAGATGGAATTTTTGTTTGATGAGCCCAAAACAGCGAATCCTATGCTAGTCTGGGAATTCTATGCCAATTGCCCGGAACATGTTAGCCGGGAGGTAATTGTGCGTGGCAAGGTGGTGGATGCCTCCATTCCTAAGATTCGACAGGTTTTGTAGCTGCCCCAATTCAGAGGTGATGTTGATCATTATCACAACTCTCATGGGGTCACTTGGGAGACCATGATTGAAGCAATCTGCGCGAATGGCCAACCAACTTGGATACAGGAAAACATCACCCTCCACTCCAAGTCATTCACTCACGAGGCCAAGTGCTGGTTTAATATCATTTGCAGCTGCTTCCTGCCCATGAGCAACTCAACCGATGTCAACCACCTACGGGATCTTCTGGTATGGTGCTTTGTCACCAAGCGTGACTTTGATGCGGTGCGACTTATTAGTGATGAAATGATCCTCCGATCCTCGCTGCTGTCTAAGGGGTTTTATTTTCCCTCATTGGTGACTAGATTGTGTCTGCTTAAGGGCGTTCCCACTTATCCTACTGATGGCACATTGCCAGCAAAGATACCCTTCCGGACTTCTATGATCTCAGTGGGCAGAGATGCGCCCACGACCATTGATATTGATGATGAAGATGAAGCCCCAGCACCAATGGCACCCTCCAGGAGGTCCTATGACGGAGCCGGAGCCTCTCGGCATCCCCACACTAGGGCAGGACTCTCTCGATCACAGTCCACCCGGCCTATGCTACGTTCTGTGGGGGAGGAGCTCGAGGACCTTCGAACCTCGGTGGATGGCCTGCATGTGCGGATGGATGCTATGTCTCAGCGACAGTCCATGTCTGAGAACCGCTTCATGGTGTGGTTCTGTGCATTGGGAAGAGCTTGTCATGTGGACCCCAGCACGGTCTCCGACTCTGACTGATACTCAGGGAAGTCTTCTTACCCTAGTGCTCTTTATTTTTGTTATGACATGGGGACATGCCATGATTTTAAGTGTGGGGTGGGAGATTTGTTGTTGTGTTGTTTTGTAGTGTACATATATATGGATCATGTTGTAATTCTATAGCTGTATTGTTGTATCATCTTATACATAACTGACTTGGTCCAACGACGGACACTTGTCGACGGGTCTCTTGAGGGTCAAAGTCGGTTGTTAAAAAAAAAGGGTAAAGGACTCTTCCTGAGGACGGACCACTTGGACAGTACTCTTGAGGGAAGTAGTCCACGTAGAATTTTTTTTTTATTTTATTTTCTTTTCCATTTTTAGGTAGTGTAGTAATTCACCCTTGGTTTTTCTTTTAACCACGGTTATTTTCCAAGGGCTTTTTCTTGAACCGGGTTAGGTAGTTTTTTTTAGGACTCTGAAGACTCTCTTAGATTAGGATGGGTAAGGGCAGGACTCCACCCTTTTTGATGTATACACCTGCTAACAATTAAACGAACTTGAGAGTGCGACGTCTAGGTTCATGTGTAGACTCATAATTTGTGCCTTAGTTGTGTACACATTGTCTTGCTTGAATGCTCATGTGAGTGTGTTGATGAACTAGTTCGGAATGAGTTACTTGCCAAATGTGTGTGAGAATTACCTATATTCTGTGTGCATGTGATCTTGCCCTGTGTGTTTGCAAAACGAAATAGTAGTTTTGTTCAGTCTTGGAAATGATATAGGCATTTCTTGTGGAGCCATATATACATATTTACCCACCTAATTATTATGTATCGTAGTTAACCCCTTTGAGCCTGTAATCCTGTTTCTTTGGCAACCACATTACAAGCCTTACCCATTTGTTTGAATTAACCATCTATTTGAACCTTTTCACCTCTCATTAGCACTTGAATGTTATGAACTTTGTAAAAGTTAAAGTGTGGGGTGGTTGGTTTGGCTTTTGAGTGGAACTAATTGAATAAGGAGAAAGGTGAACTGTTTTAAAAAAGGAAGAGCCAGTTGAATTGAAAAAAAAAATCCTTGATATGTGGTGGCTTTTGATGTAAGTGCTTAAAGAAGTATGGGGTAATATAAATTGATGTGAAGGTGATGTTTGGTTTGACATAAGTATGGGGTTTAAATGTTAAAATGTATGTATTAAAGTGCTTAGGGAGGTGTAGTCACTCTTATATCTAAATGTTTCCTACCTGTCCCGTAGCCTACATTACAACCAATTAAAGTCCTAATTGATCCAAGATTGAATGAGCTCGATTAGTAGAGTAGTACACTACGGGCAAGCTTATGGTGTATCTGTGTGGCATATGAATGTTCTTTGCTGAGAGTGAGTGAATTCTTTCTATCTAAAGTTCTTTTTGCTTGATTCTATATGTGTGGAACTTCTCTCAATTTATTGATGTGAGGGCATGTGACTCAGGAAGAAATAGCAACTTCTCACCTCTGTTAGAGTAACTAGAGTGAGCATGTGTGTGGCATGCCATTAGAGTCTGCATCTGAGGTGTGACAGTTGCACTGCTTAGGTTATTCTTTCATAATGGCAGGTGTAACATAAAAATTGGGTAATTCGTTGAGCGATTAGGCATAGAAGTGTGGTTTAACTTGCTCGAGGACGAGCAAAGCTTTAAGTGTGGGGTGTTGATAATAGGTGAATTGAACTATGATTAAGCCTCAAAAGAACCACTTTCTTGTAGAGTTTTTATTGTAAAAGTGATAGCAAAATGCTCTTATTAGTGCTTTTCATGTTTTTCAGGTTACATATAGTAGAAGAAGGCTATGGAGTGGTTTTGTATCATTTATGGAAGAAAAAGAATCCAATCGCATCAAAGTCGCCAAATGAACCATGTGAAATACACAAACAAGGCCTGGAGGTGAACTGTCGCGGTCCCAGCGTGGGCGCGGTAGGACCGCAGTGAACTGTTATATGAGATTCAGAAAGGCCTCTTGGTCGCGGTCCCAGCGTGGGCGCGGTAGGACCGCGGCAGGCGACGAGAAATTAAGGGACTGAAGTGCAAATTCCGGAATTCTTAGCCCAAAACCGTATTTAAATACTAGGACTCGCCCAAGAGAGGCATTTAACATTATTAGAGAGTACTTTGGCAAGAAAAACAAGTGTGAGAAATCACCCAAAACATTATTATTTCTGTTCTTCTTTATTTTCTTGCAATTTATGATTATGAATCTTTTAGTATTTGATTTCCCCTTTATCATGAGTAGCTAAAAACCTTAATCTAAGGTTTTGGTGGACCCATTGTGGATGAACTTATTGTGATATTAATATAGTTTTGATTGGTTGTTAATATCTATTTGTTCAACTACGTTCTTGTTGTAGTTGATTAAAGGGCCCTCAATTAATTGTGCCTATTTATTATGTATCTACTTGAGAGAGAGTGCATATTTAAGTAGTTGTTGGAACAACATCACTCCCGGAGTATAGGCGAGAGTTATAACCGAGGGTTTAGAGGTTGGATTAGAGATAACGATACCTCGGGTGCAATCTAAAGTGAACTGTGATGAAATCTAGCTAGCGTAGCTTGAGAGAGTGCGTCTAGTAAATTATCATAATTACTTAAGAGAGAGTTATGATAGATGGAGAGTTCATGATTGATAGAGGTAACTAAGTCATAGCTATAAGAAACATACAACTAAGGAAATCAACAACGGGGGAAACCATAACCTTAGACCTTTACTTCTATTGTTTACAACTGCTTGTTAGTTAATTCTTAGTTTATTATTCTTGTTTAGCTATAGCAATATAAAAACACCGCCAACTATTATTCATAAATTTTGAGAAAGTTGATTATTGAGAATTTAGTGATCTAACAACAACAATTGATACGTTAATTCCCTGTGGGATTTGACTCTGGGCATAATACCCCGGATTATATTAGCAACGCCCGCTTAGTCATTTAATAGACACAGTTGAGCGTTGTCACGAGCCAAAATCCGAGGGAGCGCGACCAGCGCTCAATCGAGTAAACCCGACTGAGCAAGCCTGTTATGTTTCATTCTACCCAAACTAATTCATGAATTAATAGGAGATAGACTCCATTGACCATACTTAGTAAGTATTTCATGAACAACTTTCACTTTATTTCCATTAGAAGCTTAAAATATGATTATCAAGATATTGCAAGTTTATAAATCTTTGTAAAACATCAATAGTTATACTTCAATTCCCAATATCAAATACCACCCACAACCTATCTACGGAGCCTCTAAAATTAACTGAAGAGTAATGTAATATGGAAATGCCGGTAACAAGGCTCCGGCTATACCTCGAATACAGAGTACGTGATGAAGAATTCATAAAAGATACATCACACGACCCCGGGATAGAGTGGGGCTCATCAAATCTGCTGGAAAGAGAATACTACTATCACTGGCCGATGCCGCTCACTGTGGAACAACCTGTATCATAAAACGATATTGTGCCCCCGGCAAAAGGGACGTTAGTGCCATTGAATAACACTAGTACGTATAACTAAATACCATCTAATTAAAAAGAACTATCAAACAAGAATAAAAAAAATCATAAAGGTAATTCAAAAGCTTTAAAAATCACCACATCATCAAATCAAAGAATCATATGACTTTCACATAATTCCCATAGCTCTAGATTGTGCACTAAAAGAATTTTACAATTTTCACATTATGTTTCCATAATCTTTAGTTTGGGGCATTCCATACTATTCATCATTTGTTTCCAATACCACCGCTATCATGAGCGGAGTCCGATCTCGACCCGATCGGCTAGGTCACCTCACTCGAGGCATACATTCCAATCACAATCTCATCTTTCCTTTTATTTCCAAAATTCATTCATAATATCACCGCTTTCTTGAGCGGAGTCTGATCACGGCCCGATCGGCTAAGCCGTCTCCCAGAGACATTACAATTATTTCATTTACACTTTTCAGTTTCAATCATCAATATATTGCCACCATGTGTATGTATATCATGGCGTCCAATCACGGCCCGATCGGTTAAGCCGTCTCCCCGGGACGTTACCATTATTTCAATATCACTTTCCACTTTGAATTTTCAATACATTACCACCATGGATGTATAACATGGCATCCGATCACGGCCCGATCGGCTAAGCTGTCTCACAAGACGTTACCTCATTCACAATTTCATTTCATATTTATTTCACATATATCAATTCATAGGCACTTGGGGCCACAATTATCACATCATACTTGGCACTAGGCCACATTTCATAACTCAATCTCTTCTTTCCCACATTTCACATCAATATCAATTCCAACAACAAGCCATTTAATTCGAGATATCAAGTACACATGAGAGGAACCATGAATCCTCGGCATATACAATATCTCAGAAATC